>JAUOBX010111828.1:0-12701 GCA_032360705.1 Eupentacta quinquesemita
TAGTATTGGTACAAATGTTGGTCAACTTGGACCTTGAATACTGGGTAAATGTTATCTGTGACCTTACATATGTAGTAATGGTACAAAGGTTGTCTGACTCTGACATTGAATACAGGATAAATGTTAACTGTGACCTTACAAAGGTAGTATTGGTACAAATGTTGGTCAACTTGGACCTTGAATACTGGGTAAATGTTATCTGTGACCTTACATATGTAGTATTGGTACAAATGTTGGTCAAAGCTGACTTTGAATACAGGGTTATTATTATCTGTGACCTTACATATGTAGTATTGGTACAATGGTTTTAGAAGGAATAAGAAGTCAGTTGTCCAACTTGTGGGTGTCGAAATTCTCTGTAGCATGTACCAATCAGCACTTGCGAGTTGCGTTCACTCGCGCGAAATGCGACCCGAGACGAGCGGGCCTCGAAAGACTACATCTCTAGGATATGAAGCTTTAAAAGCATTTGCAGGTAACCTGAAGTGTAGTAGGATTTGGGGTAATGTTGGTCTGAGAAAAAAATAATCTGTGGGACTGGCTTCCGCCAGGCAGTTTCACAGTATTTTTGCTGTCCTCCATCGCCAATAGGCTGTCTCAAAGACGGTGAGAAGTCTCTCTGGCCTAGACACTGTTAATTGAGTTCCTTTCTCATATTGAACTATTCAGTAGGAATTTATATTAATCTTCCAAAATTCATAATTCACTCTTCCATTGCTTCCTTAATCTGCTGTTATTCCAGCCTCATCTATGGATGCTCAGGAAACAGTGACCAACCTTGTGAGAGCTGGTCTCTTTGACTGTGCGGTTGAGGTCTGCCGGACATATAAACTCTCCCTGAAACCGGTGTTTGAGTCATTGGCATCAAAGTAAGTGAGCAGTTTATCTCATGTTCAGAATTCCTAACCAATTATTCATATGAGGTGTTCAGGAATTCGAGTCACCAACCTCATGGGGGTTGGTCTTTTGGACAGCGCTGTAGAAGATCTGTAGGAAATATGAACTCTCCCTCGAACCAGTGTTTAGGCCACTCACATAAAATTGAGTCAGCAGTTCATCTATACCACTCTCCTTACTCATGCGTTGTCTTTTTCGCCAGGTGCGTGAGAGTTTCCCGCAGTGGACCAGACAGCAAGACTTGGCAGTGGCTTTCTGCTAATACCGCTGCAAAACTACACAGCTCCAAGGAATCAAGGTACCATAATCTTGAGAAAACTAGGAATTTGGCTAGAAAACTAACTGGTGCCAATATTCGTTGTCAGAGATGTGCAACAAAGTGTTGTCCCACCCTCTGGGACGTGGCCAGGCCCTAGACGGAATGTTGTATTGCCGAGGAGTCGGTCACTATGTCCCTGGCAGTTGGGATTGCGATTGACTAGGTCACATATTGACCTTGAACTTGTGCTGGGTTGTAAGCTCTCATTCACCATACTCTCAGACACGTAATAATCTGTTATGATAATATTGATAATATCTTGTTCTTATAAAGCGCTCTTCCGAGTTGATGACATGCCTAAAGCGCCTCACAGATATCACCCCTGACAATTGGTGACTTGTAAGTCCTGCACCCTGTAATGTGCATTCCATTCTGTTCTTTCTGGCACATCATGTCCTCCGGTGGATAGTCCTAATAGGGCTGCCAAATATGGCTCATGCTACTCTCCACCATTAGAAAGTCACCTCACAAGGTTGCCAGAAAAGCCTGGGCACCAGAGAACAAGGCACCAGAGAAGCCAGCCAGCCTGCAGGGATCCAAACTCGCAACTTTCCGATATCGAGTCCAACGCTCTCCGACTAAGTTAATCCGATTCCCGATTGGCTAAATGGCATTTATTCTGTTCCCATGCTGGGCTGATCTGCAGCATTTGCAGCTCTTCCAGAACGAGGCTGCTGTGTCCTGTCGTGGCTGTGATCAGCTTCTCCTGATATTACTAGATCAGCGGCAATGGTTACTACATAGCTCCGCGGAATCAATGCATGACACTGTCTGGGAATGTGGAAATCTGGAGAAAAATGATAGGCTACCAAAAAAACAGGCCCTTCATTCCAATAATTTGTGTAAAATTCTAGAAGTAGACTGGACATCCTGTCATTCCTTCAGTGTTGAGCACGATAAGCCAATAAAGTAAACGGGTATCGTGTAGTTGTCATCCTGAATGATGTTGATCCAATGACCTATGTTATTGTTTCTATCAGCCAAGCTTAGATGGAGTCGAGTTGCTGGAGGTTCACCAGTCTCTCCACTGTAGGTTCCAGAGGCAGTAAAGTTACTGTATGATTCTCACTGTCCTTTCAGATCAGGTCATCAGGTCATTTACTCGCCCTGCTTCCAGTGATAGAGGACTTGGTCTCGGATGCTAGGGACTCGGACTCGGCCCAAAGGACTCTGGGACTCGATTTGAGTCCTTGTTCGAGTATTTCACTGATTTTTGCAAGCAAATATCTCGGTTATTCCACTCATAACAACACGGAGGCATTGTGGTGAACATGCTAACACAACTGAGTGAACAGTGATGATGCATAAAACACCTTGACAGAGCCTATTCGTGTTTTTTTTTAGTAGCTCAAGCCATGTAGGACCATACACACACATCAGCAAGAAGTGATAGTGTACATTTTGACTGGAATTACAAGTTTTTGCTGGACTCGACTCCATCACTGCCTGCTTTGTCACTATCAGCTCTGTGTCAATTATGTGACAGTGGGATTAGGTTGCAGCTGCTTCATAGGCACAGATTGTACTGGGTGAAATGGGGAAATGGATATGACGTGTCTTGCTCAAGAATACACTGGAGGGCTCGTTAGCTATGTGCAAAACTCAAACTCACTATCACGAGTTTGTAGCTGTACCAACTGGGTTTGAAGCCACAGACGAATCATCAAGGAACCCTGGCCAATCATTAGAATCATATATGTTTTTTCTCCAACATCTGCCCAGCTACGATGGTGTGGGAGTTGCTCAAAGTCTCCCTATCCCACCACTACAGGCCTAGTGCATGTATTGGTCACTGTTCCAATGCCCACTCATTCACCTGTGATGATGTTCCTTGTTTCCATCAGTCCCGCTACGATGGCGTGGGAGTTGCTCAAAGTCTACCTATCCCGTCACTACAAGCTTAGTGACAGTATATCTACTGTATTGTGTCCGTCACTGTTTCGTGCCCACTCGTTCACTTACAATCCTGTTTTTTGTCACTACTCATTCACCTATAATCCAGTTTTCTTGTTTTCATCAGCCCAGCTACGATGGCGTGGGAGTTGCTCAAAGTCTACCTGTCCCATCACTACAGGCCTGGGGACAGTAGCCACTATACAGCTGTTACTGCTAAGCTGCTTACATTGGGCTACAGCCTACCACAGTGGTTGGTCATTGTTCCCATGCCCACTCGTTCACCTACAATCCTGTTTTTTGTCACTACTCATACACCTATAATCCGGTTTTCTTGTTTTCATCAGTCCAGCTACGATGGCATGGGAGTTGCTCAAAGTCTACCTGTCCCGTCACTACAGGCCTGGGGACAGTAGTCACTATACAGCTGTCACTGCTAAGCTGCTCACACTCGGCTTCAGCCTACCACAGTGGCTGGTCAAACAGTTGAAGGTACTCCTCTCTCCTATATACTCTCAAATTATCTTTCGATTACCTCAATTTCTCCTCCCTCGACTCCAATAATTCATGTTTCGAGTACCGGTGTGTGTATGTATGTATGTATGTATGTATGTATGTATGTATGTATGTATGTGTATAATTCCCTGCATACGCAATGCCCTTATGATGTCCGGATGGATGGTGCTCATACTTAGTATGTATCTTCCTCTGATTGAGTACATGATCTCCTTATTTCCAGGGTTAGGTCACTAGTGGGTCATGTCCGCAATGTGTCCCGAACTTATCTGTAAATATGATATTAGTTAATTGTGATTTGTTCAATAGAACATTTGACGGAGATTATTATTGAATATCTTAGCCAATGGTGGTTCAGAGAGCCTCAGAGGGATGTATTCGCCAGAATTGGAAGTGCCTAAAAAGTTCAAAGAGTTACTGCCATTACTGGCAAGCAGAAAGCTTCCTTCATATAAGGTTGGCTTGTAAACAGTACTATAGCTCATACTTGGTAGTGTTCCCCATGATGGGTACATGAACCTTATTGTTTTGAGGGTTCAGGTAAAAGGTCATCTGAGGTCAATAGAGGTCAAAGTCTGAAATCCTTGTGAACATGAAAAGTTCAGAATGCTTGGCCTGATCAAGTTGAAAAGTACTGTGTAGCTCTCTTATGGGTGGAATAGGGGGGGGGGGAGTACCAGAAACCTATTGTTTTTGGTATCGACCAGAGGTAAGAAATTTTAGGAATGGATAATTTTGCAAATATTAGCTTGTAAATAATTTGACCCCACCTGTATAGATGTATAGAGTGAGTACATGAACCATATTGTTTTGAGGTCAAATCAAATGTCATTGGAGGTCTGTAGAGGTCAAAGCCTGAAATCCTTGTAAACAAAATAAGTTAAAAACCATTAGGGAACTTAACTTGCTATGTAGTGGGTGTTCGTCATTTCTGCAGATGTTATCCACCAGCCTTTCAAATTATTTTCTTGTAGCCGTATTAACTTCTGCTCTGGGTGTTAGGTATCTGGACCTGGAAAAAATGTACATGTGTGGCAACAAATGTGACACACCTCGGCCAGTAATTTTGAAATGTGATTCGAGAATGTCAGCTTATTGTCAATGCACACTACTGAATACATGGCACAGGAGGTACATTCTACTAATAAAACATGAAAAACTGCCCTTTTCTCCTCCTCCTATAGTAACCCTCTATGTTTGATATTAACAATATCAAAAGCCATTTCCTCACACTTTTTTGTGTTGAGAAGTAAGTTCTTCTCATCACAGTTATATACTTACAACACTAGTGATGACACCCTGATACCAGTCCTTATCCTGATTTTGTTGCCCGAAACTCATTAACAACCAGCATCCCCCCACCCCCCTTTTCCCATGATCGCTGCCCTTGGATTCTGCTCAAGCAAAACTAAATCGAAACACAACAGTGCAATACCACCTCATACAAGTATACTACATATTTAATATTTGCCAGTTTGAGCTACTGAACCATTGGTTCTCTAGTTATGAGCCCTGTTTGTGTATTCAATCCTATACATGTTAACATGGGTTAATACCGATGTTAAGAGAGTATGATGATGATACGTGTTCTGTTCGTTACCAACAGTTGATAGACTACCCTTCGCTGCTGCGGCTCTACGTCTCCTACGATAAGCTGGAGGAGGCCACAAGCCTGGCCGAGGAACTGGTCAGTGCTATGATGGGGGAGGTTAGCGAGGGATACAAGGACTTTGGAATCCAGGTAAGTGGAAACACTCCTTTTCTTGAGTCCGCCCACATGACTCTACCTCTCCTACAATAAGCTTGAAGAAAAGCTGCTGCAGCTCTGTGTATCCTGCGATAAGCTGGCTGAGGGGCTGCTCAATGCTCTGATGGGGAAAGTGACTGAGGGCTACGAGGACATTGGAATCTGCATAAGTGGACTCTGCCCGCATGAGATGTGCAAAGTGGCATCAAGTGACCCTTAGCATGCACCGTACTGCCATGCACTGCGTCGGACCAGTGCGTGCCAGCTTGAGTAACCGATAGGGCATTCATCGCCACAAACTGTTCACGACATGTTTACGACATGTTCATGTACTGGCACACACTGGCATGGAGACATGTGAATCACGAATGCACATGTTGCAGGTTCAATCGCAGCACTGAGCCTGGGTGTCAGTTCTCGGGGTCGCTGTTCTTTCCCTCATAATGGGCAAGGTAGTAGCTTCCAGGCCTTTGGAGGGATGGGGCGATTTTCCTCCTACATCAATGTTTTTCTTGTCCTATATATGTTCCCATATATAAGTTCTGATAGGGCAATTTTCGGTTTTCAGGATCAGAGGGCTATAATTGCCTGCCACCTCTGCCTATTTCCTGCCCTGGATTCAGATCTTCAATTGTACAGCCAAGTCACCTCTTCCTATCCCCATGGACTGTTTATTTCTAGCCAGTATGCTGATGCCATCCAGACCAAGAGCCCAGCTTCTATAGTCCCGTTTACACTCACACAATTTTGGTCCCGTACTGCCATGAACTGTGTCGGACCAGTGCATGCCAGCTTGAGTAACCGATAGGACACGCATTGTCACAAACTGTTCACGACATGTTTATGACATGTTCATGTTCTGGCACACACTTATACATGAAGTCATGTCATTCACGGAAGGAATCACGACGCAAGGTTATGTTCATGCCTTGCTATTAGGACTAGTGCGGGACTATGCAAGCCAATGCGGGAACTATTTGTGAACTATGCGTGACCCAGTCATGCACTAGTCGTGAAGTGGGTGCTATCGGGTTGATGGGCACGCACTGACACAACTAGTTTAGGAATAGTTTGCGCATAGTTCATGACATGTGAATGACAAATTCTCGAGTATTTTGTTGCGCTAAATTTTTGTAAAGTTTTGTGTCCGAGACTCACACACGTATGGCCTTTCTAAACAATAATTGTGGGTACAGGAAAGCGTCCGGCAAGTATTTGGGAACTCGTATTTCATACTACAATAATTCATCCGCTACTTTCCAATTGCCTCTGGTGATCTATGGAGACATCAGTCCCAACCCGGGACCTGAACCCGAAAACGACCTTGATGATTGTCACCAACGATATAGCAATACTGAACTAAAACAATATGCTGATGCATTGATTTCTAATGGTAATCGGAAATACGACACAAGGATTGACCCTGCCGTTTGGAGGAGGATCCAAGACTTGGGTATCGCATGTAAGCGGAAAACACATCGGGGAAGCAAGGGCCGTGGCAGGCGAGCGAATGTTCCTCGCACCATCGAGGTGAGAATTACGAATCGTGCTCCACCCAAAGCGTATCCATTACAACGGGTATGCCGCCAGATCAAGCCAATCTCGAGGGTTCCATCCAAACCACAGGATCAGACTTTGACATTTTGTCTATGGAATGCACGTTCGCTGAAAGCAAGGGGTAAGGTGACATCCCTGTGTGACCTCATCATCTCTGAGAGAATAAAACTGGTTGCGATCACAGAAACCTGGCTAACATCATCAAATAAAGATGACCATGCAATTGTTTCAACGTTGTAGATATCAAAATTGTTCCACTTTCAGGTGACTGAAACCAAAATTCACACATGTGACCCGAGTAGCATATCGTAAGCGAAGGTTGCCAAATGTCACGAAGTTACACGGGAGCTGGCGTTTATCTTCCCGATGACGATGCCCTACGACATGTTCTCACTAATGTCACCAACGCTCGTGTGTATAACAGGGGGAACATCTGTCGTGGTATCCATTAGGAAGATATATTAGATAGGAAATGGTGTGATAACCGAGTAATATATGTTCGGCGAATTTAATATACCCATCTGATGACTCGTGATCTATTATCCTGATTTTCTATTTGTGAAAAAAATGAGCGGATGATAATCTCCATATTCCTGGAGAAGATAAACTGATCATTTCCATAGAGGTTTTCTCGCGTTCAAGATCTTCGCCTAAAATTTACCATAACTCTTACGATATCGTAAATGACTCCAATCCCAAATATGTATGAATATTGATATAGATTTAAGTATAAACCATAGACACCCCCAAGAAAAAAATATGTGTAGCGTCAGTCGAAGTGAGTAGATTTGAGGAAAGGCTATTATGATGACAATCTCGCAATTGCTCTTCGTAGTAACTTGGACACACTGTTTACCAGAGCCTAGGAAATTAGGAATATCAATTCACAAAAAACACGTTGGAACCGTGATAATCACGAAACGCCGGAGATATAGTCATATTAGCCATTTTCGAGTGCTACTACTATCAACTACCAAGAAAAATGAGGCATTGGAAAGGTGGGTCATGAGGTTGGATTTGTCGCTGATCTTACTGTAGCTATTGAAATGACTAAAGCTATAATTTGCATTGCTCGATGGAACTGTTGGACAAATGTTCATGGACATATAGAGCACATGGGCAACTTTGTTGATGTATACATTTTTCACATAACAGGGGCCAACTTTCATATACTCAAACACGAAGAGACACTTTGTAATTTGCTCGTCTTCGATATAAATTAAGTCCGTATGTCAATCTGCCCCCATAGGGTAAATGGGATAATATGTTGATGCACGCTGCCTAGCAAGTCTTTTGTTGAGGCCTTTCCCTGGTATAAGATGGGATTTTCCCGAGAAAATGTCGACTATCGTTCCCTTATTCGAACACAGTAGATCTGTCGCAATATATACCTGTTTTTTTTAATTACGAGTAAATTAGATTGTTTTCAAATATGAGATAACCAAATCTCAAGTTCATTTGATTGCTTAGTATATGATGAATTGAGGTATATTTATTTGGAGATGGGTCCTTGATTTCTACGCTATGGCCTCTATAATGGAGGAGCTAGCATGGAATCTGTCAAAACGACATTAGCTCCCTTGCCACTCGACTACTAGATCAAACTGGCGACAGAATACCACATCGCACCCCAACCGGAGATAAGCCACATCAATACTGATCGAGTAAATGTCTTCGTGGAACCGTTGAAAACACGTATTTATAAATGGAGAATGAGAAATATTATTCACCCTGGCAATTATCTCACATCATAGATGTTTCTTTGACAGGAAAACTAAAGGTGGCCCCACATGAAACAATGTTCGATCCAGCGTCAAAAAGGACGATTTTGAGAGGGTTCATCTAACTAAATGCTATGATGAATACTCCGAAATGCATGAATATTCCGATGCATTTGATGGAAAGACAATATTTCAATGGAGCAGATTCTACATCAACTTCTGCCTATTTTGAGTAAATTATATCAAATTATAATTAAAGAATATATTAAGCAGTGGATTATCATGAATTGCCTAAAAAAGGTGTGTGAACTACATCTCAGTTTACATCTACACACTGTGTCGTAGCGGTACTCATTATAAGCAAAATGTTTTGAAACCTGTGATTTGGTTGCGGTTTTCTTCAGGTGGATGCACAACTTATCCAAATTATATTTACGAACATATATAATTGTTCGTATTAGGTTTAAACGTCTATTGTAAGTTGTTCTGTTCTGACGTTTCGATACCTCCAAATTTTGCTCCTCAAAGCAATGTGTCTCTCAATGATATTTTAGGGTTCGTGTGATTACGCTCGTGACAGCATTAGGACGATTGAAGTCTACCAGCCTGATCCGTAGCCTCAGCTAAAAGACGATTCAGATGGAAATGTCAAATGAGAGTGATATGAAATGAATAACACAGCGTATGATCAAATGATTGGATCCAATTTCCTATAAAGCATAAACTCATCGAGGCCATCGTTCCTGATGAATCCGTCAAAAACCTCTTAACGACTTTCAACAGCCGGCATATGAACCTATGAGAAACTTGTTAGCCAGAGGCCCTTCGTTGCTTACATGTGTTGTTATATTGACAAAGCTTGGGTACTGCTTTGGGCATTTTGCAAAGCAAACATATGTGTTACTAAACAACCGAAAACAATTCATCAGTGCTGGATAACTCATGCCTGGACTCTGACTCAGGTCCGGACTCGAGTCTACATTTGTCCGGATTTGACTTGACTCAGAAGGCTCGTTCTCGTGACTCGGACTCATACATCTGGACTCGCCACTCAGACTTTCCCCACATGAGTCCTGAAACGAGTCCTTCGATCATTTTCATCTCACCCAAATCAGTGGGGTAGAACTCTTGTAATTCACTATTTCCTTTACTGCGCAGTGTATTCGTATGTTTAATGTCGGGACCTACATGCTCACAAAAGTGACACTTCGTTAGCTTGCATAGACAGTATAGTGCACCAAGTGTGTTTGGTGTGATCTTGGCACACTCGTCATAAACAAAACCGTGTATATTCCTGGGAATGACGCAGTTCGCAGTTATCTGCTAAACTACAATCAACATGATTTCATATGTTGGCTTGCTCCTCAATTTGAATGCAGTACAAGTCATTGACGCGACGAGACTCACCAAAAACAAGTTCCTATATATTCCATGAATCCAGTTGATTGTTGTGTTACTCTGACCAGCTGCCTGTTATTGCAAACATATCGGATGGCTAGATGGACTCGATTAGCCAATCAAAATCCAGTATTCGCGAAAATGAATAGAGGTTGTGGAATTGGGTATATTTATTGTTTACTGATTGTACTAATTGTTCCATGGGATTGGAGTCACAATGACAAGATACATACGTAATAAGTGCGTAATCAGCATTCAGCACTGCTAAGTCGTGATTCTCCCACACGGAATTACATTCTTCCCCGAATTGGGCGAATCGTTGACACTTTGTAGAAATTCAAATCCATTGTCATTCTAGATCCTCTCCGCAACGTGATACCTTCAGCCATGCTAAGATGGGAAGGTCGAAGGGCCTCGATCCCCGAGATAGATTACTTCCAGTTGCTTCAGGTGCATAATGCCATCCTTTCAAAGAGCAACTCGACATCTCTCGAAACTAAGAAGGTATATAGCTACAACCTGGCGGGTGTTTGACCCTCGGAAAAACACTTGAGATTTAGGAAGATCTAGAGTTGAGGAACCTAGGTAAGTGTTGAGGCCTTGAGCAAGATTTGATTTTTCTCAATTCGATCGCCATGCATGCAGTCACTGCTATCAATTCGCATTGAGTCAACTGAGCGACCTTTTTGAAATAGGATTCGTTCACAACAATGGAGATGCAGTGACATAACTCCTCCTATCGTTATTGTAACTGTTTCATAGCCTTCTTTGTTTATTATTATTATTGATGAAGTATTATTTGTTGGTAATCAGCCAATGCATCATGAAATAATACTGGCCCCATGAACCACCTAATTAAATAATTTTGGGATTGAAGAATCGAGGAGAAGTATGTGAGTATTCTCGGGTTCAATTTACCTGCTATGACTGTGTAACAATCTGTGTAACGACAGTGATGAATATCCTCTCGTGCTAGTTATATCCCAGTTGAAGCAAATAATTGGAAGACCAGATCGATCCATCGCCAGAAAACAAATAGCCCAGTAACGAATGAAGTGTGATGAACGATGCAATCGCATCATTACTATTAACCGGGGCAATACCATTGCGTACAGCGAACGCACCTAAATTGAACTGAATTAAGTTAGGTTCCCACTAGTTTTACACAGGTGAACAACTGTACCCAATACCAACCTAATCAGGACACGTCTAATCTTATTTGTCAACACGAGTATACGATGGTGACGGGACATATTGCAACGAACTCTTGACTTGAGTAAAAGAGGAGTGGATGTGGGAAGCAATATTTTCCCATTGGAAAAGGAACAACAAGTTGTGCCGTGGCATTGTCGGGATGTAATTCACAGGTGTGTAATCTATCAAGATAGATGGGAAATATCCAGTCACTTTCTGTGAAACTTGCGTGTATGGTTACTCCTAATATTATTCAAACATGCTCTTCAATCACATTTATCTGAACGTTCTTACTAATGTACCTAACCGAAAACACAGCAAACCCAAGTAGACCCTAAGTGGTTACACTGCAGCTGATAAACATATATGAGACTTGGTACTGTTGGTATATTCTGGTTTTCACTCAGTCAACACAATATGGCAACTTTGGTTCATTCGGTGAACATGAGATGGATTAATCGTTTGGGGCTGACGGAAGCACTGGAATGAAAAGGGGTGACCAGTTAATATATGCAACTCGTTAGAATAATTCACGGGTATTGGTGGCTTTTTCTCTGGTAAATATATCCGATAACGTGTTAAGAAAAGTGTCTGAAATAGATAAACATACAAAAGGGTTTTCAAGTACACTATATAACACAAATATTCACCCAATGAACATACTACTCAAGACAGCACAGTTCATACGTATCTAATCTGTGTAAACATCAATTTTAAGGAGAGAGCATTTGTTTTCTTGGAAACCTCCATAATAAAAACGCTTGTAGAAAGTATATTCAATTGTATTTGTTGGGTAGAAGTGGAGCAGTGCACTGTCCTGTAATACTAAGTGGAACTAATTTGTGGACGAGTGAGGCCTGTATTATGGAAACAGCGATGGGACTGATTGCGATCTGCCCTATTACCTGGCAGCCTCTTCATCTCCGTTGCATATGTTTACTTGGCTCCAGCAATCAGTCTATAGTGCATTCTAGCCCCAGCTCTCCACACTATACTTACCTCCTTAGGATCAGAGATAACATCACCCAATCAGTACCCCACGACCATTTTTAAATTGCAAATAGAGTACTCAAGGAGGTGGTGAATGGTTGAGGCGTAATTCTACTATATTATAGTAGTTCTTCATATTCCTTCATCCAATTGCAGAACCATAATGTAATGTCCATTACAAGTAGGCATGTTAGGCAGTACGTATAATGCGTTATGTTGTTTCGTCGTAGTAGTGTCTTGAACCTTTTCTCTCCTCTATTCATCTGTGTTGTCGTAAAATGAAGGACTGTTGTGCACACCTAATTGAACATTACTTTGCATTCCTCCTGAACTATCTCACAGACTCAACAGACCCATTGGAATATAACAATAGCTACCTTGAAAAGTGTCGTTGTAATTTACTCGCAGTTGTGTCTGTATGGGTTACATCTAAGGTCTAGTACAGTCCTGACTATAGTTCGTGCAAGGT
>JAUOBX010111939.1:0-12700 GCA_032360705.1 Eupentacta quinquesemita
TCTCGTGTCCAATTGTGATCAGCTCAAGGTGGATACAATTTAAATTCTATGTCTAAATGTGAAGACATCTCCTTGTCATCTTCTCGGAGAGAGAGCTGCGTGGAAGATGACAAGGAGATGCCCTGAAATGGTAGCCAATCGTCAGTACTGATGGGCGAAGGCAGTAGAAGAAGAAGAAATGTGGAGGTCAATGTTTCAAGTTCGCAGAAGCCTGAGTGAGATAGGCTGCCAGACCTGACACAAAATCCTCTTGATCACACTACAGTAAAAACAGTTAAACAGTTTATTCAACCAGTAATGGATGTTCCTGGCTAGAGCCTAAAGTTCCCATGTCATGTAGACAAACATAATCTGGGATCAAATGTTAACTGATATGATGTGTGAAATTAACAAACCAATTATTTGTTTTGCAATTTATAATTGTGACATCACAGCTGTATCATAGGGGTAATTGTGAAATACGCAGTAATACCTCTGAAAAACTGTTATTAATTGAATTATGACAGGTATCTGAAGGCAAACGAATATTGAAATTGTTCAGAATATCTTGATTAGTTCTGTTTGTGAGCATCTATCTTCTAGAACTTTGTACAAAATAATAGAATGCATCACACCTCCCACATGATCGCTATGAGCTGGAACGCGTTCAAGGCTTCTTCCTGAGTGACAGGCTAATGTTGGAGCAAGCAATTGAAATAGTTGGAGACTTTGAAGTCACTAATTGTGTCACTGAACTGTTTTAGCGGTCATTGTATTGGGATTTGAGACTCCATTCATTGAACTATTTTGCATTTGAAGGCACACTGGTACAGTTTTGTTCACGACAGTAGCCTAGACCTGGGTGTTTGAATTACATTACCGATAACGCATCTCATAGGTACTAAGAGCGGGGGAAAGTACAAACTGTAATTATGCACCCTCTTTCCAGTTTATGCCATGGGCGGGGCATAAGTCCATAGGAAGCTCTTCAAAAGAAGTAGTTTTGATCATCCGGGGTTCATCTTAGCCTCCCGTCTGGCAGTCATAAGATCTCACGCATATGTACTTCAGAAATGATTGGGTTGCAATTAACTTTATTACCCCAGCTAGGACCCAGTTTTGATGTGAAGATCGGAACCTACCGTGACTGCAGCCACTGTATCTACATACCCAAATTTGTTCACTTTTGGTGATAACACATGATGTAATCACATTCACATCCGAAGTAATATGGCCATATGGGTGATCATTAATAATTTGTCATAGTACAATGGACCGAGGATCACAGATGTACGCGACACTCCAGTTATTCATCATCTCGGGCAATTTACAATGCATGTCAGTGCCATTTCTCTCTTCAATTATTTTATTCTAGCCCTGGCTGGCAATCTTCAAATAACCAGCTAATGGAATGTCTCAGGGTAGGCCAGTGGATCACAGGCTACATACTTCATTATGCATTGGGAGTGCACAATTAGAAATGACACATTGCTATCCTGAATCGACAGAAGGGATGACTAAACATCAGATAGATCCTGTAAGATCCACTGATAAGGGAGGAGGAGGAGGGGAATTGTGCTATTCGTACCAAAAAGGATAAAAAGTCAGTGTTTATAGCGAAGGATTGGATGCTGAACAGGGGTGGCGTCAGGGTAGAACAGTTTGGGGGGCATATCGGCCGTTGACAGATCTGTCATGGGCTACTGATATGGGAGAGTGGTCTAAGGGGCGGAGGTGCCCCCCCCCCCCCTCCCCTTTGCGAAATTCGTCCATGCTGAGACGCTTAGATGCAATCAGGTGCATTTTTCAAGTGAATTCTCTTATATTTGATTGTGTTGTAAACTTGGTCAGATGGAAGAAAAAAAGGTACCAAAAAGGATGGATGGCCGTTATCAATAAGCTTGAAATTTGATGTGATGATACTTTTGCCTCACCCTAGCCAGCTCGCTGCGCCCCAATTGGATCACCTATAGGCGGAGCACTAACATTCATCAGCGGATCGCACATAGAATATGGAGAAATTGTCTGACATATGCCCAAATCGCGGAAATATTGAGTACACTGAAGGGCCTATTTAGTTTGGCCAATAAATTATTATTACATTATTTTTTTTTTTTGAATTGATGCCCACCGATGACAAGAATTTCTTTGGGTTAAGACCAGGGGTGGCAGTTTAAAGGGTCTGAGGGTCCATGACCCCTTTCTTGGCAGTTCGAACCCCTTAAACAAGAGTTTGTGCCACTTAAATGGTCCGAAATTCATGATAATTGCACTATATTCACTGTAAATCTCTGCATTTTGTCCACTCCCATAATGAAATTGCGATATTGGACCCCTTACATTCAAGAGCCACCGCTACCCCTGGCGGGGATATACATGTGGGCGGTTCACACGTGGGCGGGTGGCATGCTATACATGAGTGATCAGGGGGCTAGTACTAAGGGCTCCTCAAAATCTAGTCAATTTGCCTTGGTGCATTTTTTGTTCAAACAAAAAAAACATTTCCGCAATTTAAAACTTTGACATTCTCTTCAGATTTCTTGCTGTTTGCATCATGAAACTAGTCATGTTCCCATATTTGCCTTATTTTTTTTTTCTTCACTGGATGCCTAATCATCAAAACATCAATTTTGTATAATGTCATATGTGTATATTTTATGGTGAGATGAACCTTCCTAGCCATGAAAGTTGAGGAAAACCATTTGCGAGAAAGAACAATCTGAGAGGTATTATTCATGCATATATACAATTTATTTAGATGAAATGTTTCCACATATGAATCTTGTTCTCCTTGTGAAGCACATTGATAGGTTTTTGCTAGATATTTGTTCTCTTTTATCCCTAATTAGTATTATGATTATTATTGATGTTTATAATATGTACTTTTTCATATGTTCTCCGACAGAGACATGGTGAACCACTATCACAAGAAGATGAGGCTGTCGTTGTGGCTAACTATCGATATGTCGGTGCAACCACAAATATTCACCCATATCTCTCAAAAATGATCAACTATGCACAACCAGTCAAGTTCCAGAGCTTTGAACAGTCTGAAGGTATCTATCTATTCCATTAGAACTGATATGCCCATCTAGCATTCACTTTGTTTTATTTAGTTTACAGGTTCTCTGCCTCACCTTTGATCTAAAGTAGCTGTTCACACAGTGTTCGCAAATGTATGCGAGAGGATGCCAATGAGTTTATATACCAACCAGTCTTGTGTGATTTGCAAAATTTTGGCATAAAAGTAGTCGAACATTTTCAAAGTTGGCATCATGTTTGCTTGATTCAAATGAGAATGTATTCTTAGTATTAATCAGATAAGGAACGTTCATATGCTGACTGGGAAATCAGCAAGATACGTACTAGGTAGTCTTTTTTAACTATTCTAGAGACAAATATATCAACTAGTATTTTAGTAATTTTTTTATGACAATGTTTAGGCAATATCACAAAAATATATGAAACCCAGAAATCATTCAGCCATATAATCATGGTTAAAAGTTATATAAACTAGTAGGGAATCAGGTTTATTCTGAGGAAGATAACAGCTGGAATGTTGTCATTTTGGTGAGTAGCTATAGGAGAGTGGTTTTCTATAGGTTATTTTTTAACAGGAACATAACGATATTTCTTACATCACCTATTTCTTAAGAAATACAAATTGAAGGAATGCAGTGGATTCAACAGATTGAATCCCTGTGGCTTGTTGATTGATGTATCAGCAGTTTTCTAGGTAATCATGTAAAGTCATCAATCAATCATATGAAGAGGCTATTTCTTGGAGTTGTTTGTGCAGAGATATATTGATAGTGTGTGCTATTTGCCACAGTTATTCTACCATTTTGATTATATCGTTTTATCAGAACAATATGCCCTTTCAAGTAGCATTTTCTGTGTCTACTTAGTTATCCCCACCTCCCCTCCATGAATAGTACCTGCATTCTTTCCTGTCATACCATAAAGGAATCATGAGTTATTTAAAGTTGATAATCTTTCCATTGTATCTCTATTCCAGCATACTATCTACCATTTTTTACATCATTTGCATATGTGTCATTTGCATTTAGCCTATTTGGCCAGAACGTCAAGTTAGTAATCCAGAGGTTATTGGTCCTAGTTAGCTGTTGCACCCTTGAGCAAGGTGCTTTATACCGATTCTTCACAATGAGGGGAAAGTGAATTGTATGTTTCCATCTGCGTGTAAGGACCCCTGCCTTCACATTAAGGTCACGCTACAGAGGCATTACCTTGGACCGTGACCTAGCAAGGGTTCGCAGCTGTCAAGAGTGCTGTATCCAGGTATGCACTCTCGCCAGCTTGTATGGAATCGGTACCCGTGTCTGGTAAGTAAACCAAAGGAAAATGTGTAGGAAATGAATGAGAATCATTATTATTAAAGTAGTTTTGTTAGTGTTGCTAACCATATTTGTTTTATTTCTTTCAGAACTGAATCTACATTTCCAGATGTCTTCATTCAATGAATATGTTGGTCTTGGCTACATCAAGCAACAGTGCATAGAATTTGTCAAGTATCCTTTTAAACATGTCAATGTATCATGTATAACAAGGCATGCAGCAATACCTTTATTGATATTCATTGTTATCATTAATGAATCCTTCTATTGATTTTCAATATAATTTTAATTTATTCAATCTACATTGTCTCTGTGGCTGTGCTGAGGGACTCATGAGGAGACATGACCAGGTCCTCATCTGCAATTTGATATTAACACATTCAAAAATCAAATTATGCTCATTTTAGAATGTTGATCATGGTTCCATCAATGGCTGAAAACTAGTATTTCAAGAGCATGAGGTGAATGGCCTAGTGATGTAGCATAGTATTGAGAAAGGGTCAGGATGAACATAACCC
Organism: Eupentacta quinquesemita; assembly: GCA_032360705.1. NCBI lineage: Eukaryota > Metazoa > Echinodermata > Holothuroidea > Dendrochirotida > Sclerodactylidae > Eupentacta > Eupentacta quinquesemita. The sequence continues at coordinate 4,856 of JAUOBX010111939.1, forward strand.
TCAGTCCAAGGCTATCGGACTGATTGGAGATGACTCCTTGACTTCTGCAAAGTCTTGCACACAGGAGACGTGTCCCAGCTCTCTCTCTTTTCTATCGCTACATCTTTGGGCCTTCTTTTCCCGCACTGATGTAGCTGTTTTGAATGATGAATTTGCGACACCTCATACAATGTTGGCAGCTCCTGATACCTTACTAAGTACACTGAATAAGGTGAGGGCCCTTTAGCGTTACTTCAATTTGGCGTGAGGGGAGTTTACACACTGAAGAAAACATCTGCCTTCCCCTCGTTTTCAGCCATCATCTAGTATCTCAAGTATTATTTTGAAATTTGCTGTTATTAGTTGGCCAGGACCCCATTTCAGCCTAGAATATGACTGCTGCCACATACACTTGTGTTGTAACATGCCTGAATTGACTGAATCAATTCCTGGCATTATGTGGAATGTTGATGATAGAAGAGATCGATCTCTATCCTTGCGAACAATCAATGTATTCTTTTAAGGGAGGACTAGCCACTGTTTCACCTAAAACAGGATATTTTCATATCACACCTGCATTAGTATCATGTAATCCATAAAGACCCAGTCTCATTATCTCTATTCACAATTTGCCAAAAAGATGTTGACCACATGCATTCAGCATCATGAAGATATTTAATTGCTATACGATTTTCAGTTAAATTCCTTAACAGATTGTAACCAGTTACAATAAACGCCAACAGAGTAGAATATACCCCAAAGGTGGTCGGTATGACTCCAGTAACTTCATGCCACAGATCTTCTGGAATGCTGGCTGTCAGATGGTAGCTCTCAACTTCCAGACTCCAGACATCGCTATGCAGTTGAACCAAGGGAAGTTTGAGTACAACAATGGTTGTGGGTAAGTAACTTCTCTGTCTTGATTATGAACTGTTCAATGTTGGGAGTCCATGCATGCATGGATGATAAAGGGATACTCAATGACACACCTTTTATGAAAAGTTCAAAGTTAGGAGTTCATGCATGCATGGGTGGGACAGGGATACTCAATGACACACCTTTTATGAAAAGTTCAACGTTAGGAGTTCATGCACACATGGGTAGGATGGGGAGACTCAATGACACACCTTTTATTAACAGTTCAACAATAGGAGTCCATGCACACATGGGTGGGACAGGGATACTCGATGACATACCTTCATGAACAGTTCAATGTTAGGAGTCCATGCACACATGGGTGGGACAGGAGTACTCAATGACAAACCTCTCATGAACAGTTCAACGTTAGGAGTCCATGCACACATGGATGATACAGGGATACTCAATGACACACCTTTTATGAAGAGTTCAGCGTTAGGTGTGCATTCACGCATGGATGATACAGGGATACTCAATGACACACATTTTATGAACAGTTCAACAATGGGAGTCCATGCACACATGGGTAGGATGGGGAGACTCAATGACACACCTTTTTCCACTCAATTCTATCCTGGCTGAGGCACTGTCAATACCTTCAGTCGCAAAGTCGCAGCACACAACTTGGTCTTCTGTGGCCTACCTTGATCTCTCAGCCAACCAGCCACATTTACCTCATCAAACCTTACCTCAGTTGCTATCGTCCATCCTTTCAACACTACCAAACTAATTTATTCTACCTCCCTGGGCACAATCATGACCTCTAGCTTGACCTAGATAATGCTTCAACTCCTCAGAGAATGTTTTCTTTAAATTCCACACTACTTATCCACATTATTATTCTCATTTCATTTCTTTTTAATCCCGCCACATCTTCCTCTTTGACTGATCAAGTCTCACTAACATATTACAGAAGAACGTTCCATAAGTACAAATTGGATTTATTTCTCCAAACTTTTATCAACCACTCCTAATTTTAGTCACCCCGTGCACTAATCATATCACTGCCATAGCAAAACCTCTCCACTGACTCCAGAGAAACCTTATGATGAATATGAATGGACATGTTCCGAAGCCTATTCATCAATTGATTTTGCTTTGTGGTCCAATAAGGCATACATACCCAATTATTCCTATTAGGATGTTTATCCATTTTATATTATTTAAATGTAATACCAGATGCTTCATTAACACAATGTTAATGTACAATTCTGTACAAGTATACAATACTGATTCACATCCTGTTGTGTTCCCTGGAGTTCTTGCCAGAATATAACAGCACAACCAGCAACCACATACCAGCCCTTGGGTTTGAATGTATTATAGATAATATAAAATAGTTTCAGAATTCAGTGTTATCTGTGATATTGTCTGTTCTCAGATTTCTTTTGAAGCCTGACTTCATGAGGAGACCAGACAGGACCTTTGATCCATTCTCTGAATCTCCTGTTGATGGAGTTATTGCTGCAACCTGCTCCGTTCAGGTGAGGTCGCGAATGAAGCAAGATTTCATTCAAAATAGGTTTCAATAAATGAATGACTATTAACAAAATGTTTTGTTCTATATATTGGTAACACACTTGGTTCATCATTCAGTATGGCAGGCAAAAGCAGGTGGTATGGTATCATTGGGGGGAACTAGCAGTATAATGAATCTGATATGTTTCTCTGTGCTGTTGGATCTCTCTTTGGAACGCCCTCTCATGCCATGCCATATCAGCTCTATCAGTCCACCGGACATAACCAGATATAACCAGATTAAAACTGGTAGATAGATAGATAGTCCACGCTTCCAAGTGACTCCTGGAATTGTATTTGTTTCCTTATCATTTCAACTGAACAAGGCCATGAACAGTTTCTGTATATGTGCGCTGGTGAAATGATGATACCTACCGTATAATCCGTAATAGAAGCCCCCCCCCTGTAATAGATGCCCCCCCCCCTTTCTGACCAACATATTGCCGACAAAATTAGTTTAATGTAGCAAATTTGCCTAAATCGGGCTAAATCAGTCACAAATAACTCAAAATTAGCCTAAAGAATTAGCCTTCAATAGAGGCCACACTTATCAAAATGCAACGCCCCCCTGGGCGTCTATCAGAGATTATACGGTATTCTCGCAGCCATATCATGATTGATCAAACTTTTTGTTCTTATATAGCCATATACTGAGTCTTACAGTTTGTACATGACTTTAAGCATTAAAGGCTCAAGGTCGTCATATTCTCTCCTGCAGGTCATCTCTGGCCAGTTTCTTTCAGACAAGAGGGTTGGCACGTATGTTGAGGTTGACATGTATGGGTTGCCAACAGACACGATACGCAGAGAGCACAAAACAAGAACAGTCCTCAACGATGGATTAAATACAATGTACAATGAGGAACCATTTGTATTTAGGAAGGTTAGTAATGGTGGTAATGTATTTAGTACATCGCTTTGACATTTCATTCATGTTGCTGCTGCCCTTTTGGGCTCATGTTGTATGCAGATATCTTACAGTACCCCATTCATCACTCAGAAGATACAAATAATATCCAGTTCTCATATAGCACTCTATCACTGCTCAAACCTGTCTCAAAGTGCTTTAAAAATATTACCCCTGATCATTAGTGACTTGTCAAATCCTCGATTTATAGTGCACATTTCTTCCTGTTCTGTCCTAACGCACAGGCACTGTATATCACATCATCATGTCCCGATTGACATCCCTATAGGGCTGTCATATATGGCACACGCTCCTACTTAAAACTCATCTCACAATGTTCCTAATAACACCTTAGTGGGGCGAGGCTGCGGGAGAGCCAGCTGGCTGGGATTTGAACTTGCAACCTTCTGGTCCACAGTCCCAAGCTCTACTGACCCAGCTAATCCGATCCCCAATATACAGTGATTAAAAAACACTAGGTGCTGATCAGACCTTTTCCTCATTTAAACTCACAAGCCTTTAACCTACAGTCTTAAGCATCTTCTTATCAGGTTGGCAAACTTCTCACACATCGGTTGCACATCATAAGATCAACTGTTCTAGGGACGGTCATATTCCTACCCACTATGGATATATGTTAGAAACATGATGTCTGAGAATTAATCCCAATTGAGATGTTGTGCCTGACATAGGTGATGTTTTCTTTTCCAGGTTGTTCTACCAGATTTAGCAGTACTGAGGATAGCAGTGTATGAAGAGAATGGTAAACTCCTCGGACAAAGAGTTCTTCCACTAGATGGTCTCCAAGCAGGTAAATCCCAACAATTTGTTGCCTCAGCTGCATGGAATACTGATATCTATAAACTGGTAATCTACTGACTACGTGGCATTGTAGAGGATGATCAATGTCAATCGATCTCTTGGATATTTGATGCTCCAACAACAGCTGGAATGATGTCTCATTGTATATCAGTGCCTGACACGTCTCCAACCAGGACTCAGGATAGATGTGATAGAGTAAGATGCTTTGACCAAGGATACATCAGATCAACTCTGATTATTTGGATAGAACACTGATTCGGCAGCTGACAGGTTGCAGGTTCAATTCCTGAGCCAGTCTGAAAACCAAAAAAGGGCTGTTGAATGTGGTTGCTTAGCATCAGCATTGGGAAAAGTTGCTGATTCAACTGCGTGGGTAAGCATTGCACAAAGTAACACCCTAGCCCAGGGACACAACAAAAAAGGTGAGCAATCCTTCACTTCAGTCTATAGTCTGTAGCGCTACCAACTGTCATTCTTAAACCTCACAAGATTAGTAGGATTACATTGACGTAAGGTGTCTTCTTGTTTTGTTCTGCAGGATACAGGCACATCTCCTTGAGGACAGAGACTAACTTCCCTCTTTCACTGCCGACAGTGTTCTGTTGCATTCAGCTGAAAACTTATGTACCTGATGGCTTAGGGGGTAAGTAAAACATGAAGAATCATAATGAGTTGGGCCATTCTCTGAAGGCGGAGTAAATTGAAAGTTAGATAAGTACAATATTGACTGTATAAGACTACATGTCAGACCTGCTGGTCAAGACTGCTCAGGTATTAGTTTGGAGCAAAGTCTCAGCATTGGTCATCAATTTCCTTTGACAACCAAATGGACTGAGTTAGTGTGTGAGTGATCTGACAGGCACTCACTTGTACTGATGATTACCAGGCTATACAGCTGAATACCAATGTTATTGTGGATGGACACTAGCAATGTTTTCAGTACATAATATTGGTGTCCATTCCATTGGCATGTATGACTTGTTGGAGTGGTAGAGGTAGACCTCAAAAGACATGGTCTGAAGCTGTGCACAGCAACAATGCAGCTGTTGTCAAGTTGGTATATACCATGGATGAGCTTGAGTTGTGTTTTTGTGATGGATTCATGGAATATACAGAATTGAACTACTGGTAGATGGGGCTCCTTAGCCGTGGTGAAGGCTATCCATCTAGGAGAAGGAAAACTCTGATTTCAAAAACCATTTCAAGGGCGGATGAAGTCCTTTAGCCTTGGTTGGCAACTCGTCTAGTGTTGATATCAAGAAGAAGTATCCAGTCCTGATCTGTAAAACAGGTTGATGTTAGGAAGGGCATCCAGTCGTAAAACTTTTGCTCCACAAAATCCTTACTTGATGGCAACAAGTGTGGTTGCTGTTAGAGTAAGGTGAACCGGGCCACCCCCGTGAGGGGATCAAACCGGATTGAAACTGGATAAGAGAGAGAGAGAATTACTGCAAGTAAATCTGTTGTATAACTATTTACTCTTAAACCAGATGGTTTAAATGAAGATGGCAAAGAATGACATGAGTAGCAATGCTACTGACAGTACCTCCAAGTAGATTTGATGTTAAATAAAACAATTAGTTATCACAAATTTGTCCATCCCATCGTGAATCAGCAAGCAAAACTTCCACAAAGTCTTTCATCCATGAACATATTTTGTTCCATTTTTCAGATTTCGTGAATTTATTATCGGATCCCCTTCAAAAGTTGTCCACTTACGATGTTGCTGAGGTAAGTTTATAAAATATGTTCATACTAATGGTTTCCAGTTCATGGGCTCGTTTAGCTTGTCAGGCATTCACAGTGCTCTAGCCTAGAATAGTCTCTGCCGCTGCCGGAAAGAATGGGCGTTAGCGCAATAACTCTCTGACACATCATCCGATTGATCCGAAACTCAATACACGTGTCTGCCCTAGTACAATCTCGGATGGGTTCGAAAGTGTGCGTTGCAGCACGTCAGCTGCCCTCTACTTTGCAGGTTTCATGTGCAAATATCAAGTTTGTCCGATTACACAGACTTGGTGGTTGGGACTACAGTTGGTGCTGGAAATTCTGATCGGAGGTCAAATTTGTGTAATTCATGCGTTTTTCCTAACCTCGTCTGATCGGAACTAAAACTTGGTGGATGTGGGCTACAGTTGCCCCTGAACAACATGATTTCAAGGTCATCGAGGGCAAATTGACATGGTTTATGTGATTTTTCCGATCATCAGAGTTCAAGTTCCATAATCAATGCGGGGATATACACGTGGGTGGTTTACCCGCCTGCACATGACTAGTTATATATGAGAGAAAGTGGCTACACATTGAAATATTGAAACATACATCTGTCATGTGGGGAAGCTGAATAGCACTCCCACACCAATAGGAATTTGAGACTCTCATCTCATTACTCTGGACAATTTGAAACAAGAAGGAAGAGATAGGTCTGTATCTTTTCCCATTCCCAGAATCTGAGTGTCAAACGTTGATCTAGAATAATGACCCTAACAAATGAATTTAAAATCAACTAGTGGCATGATCATTCGCCATTCAATGTTTGATTCGTAAATGTTTGATTGTCTCATTGCAGAGTGACATTGGTGAGGTGCCTCCTGGCAAACGAGTTGGGAAGAACCCTGAGAGGAAAGGAACGGTCTCACCTCAGACCACCTCACCATCCTGTACTCCTGGGGCACCACCGATAAGAGACTCCAACTCATCTATACTCACAGACAGTAGAGATAAGGAGAAGTGTGAGTAGTATATGTAGTTCATCATTGGTGTAGCCTCAGCAGTATCTCGAGGATATGGCAGGCTCAGACCTGCTCTTTTACTCAAATGAGGCAGGCTGAAGCATACTGGTAATGACTGGCGGAGTCTGCTAGCTGCCTTCAAGGCATGAACCTCCTTGAGCAAGTGAGTGTTGAGGGTGGGTATCAACATTGGCATGACTCAGACTGGATGAGCCTGTACTGAAGCAGGAGAAGGGTTTCAGCTGACTGCTGGATGTAGAGGGGGAGGGAATTAACTGTCTAAGTAGGTGAGGTTACTGAGGGATTCCTAGTCCCCAAGATTGTCAGACTGGGTGGGGAGTTGTCCAGAGGGGCTTTGAGAGGTGGTCCTAATTGTTGTCTCAATTGTGTTTGGAGAAGATTTTCAGATACGTGTTCATTCCATCATATACTGTGTGGAATGGTGATGTATTTGAACATCTTATCTAGTCAATAACTTACATTGACATTATCATGGAATTGTGCTACTCTGTGTTAAGTGTTCAGTGTTCCTAGTTTTCTGTGGGGTGAATACAAACTCAAACGTTTCTAGGTTGAATGTGGGCTAGCATTACCCTTATTCTCATTACATGTTGACAGTGGTTCCACCTGTGACTTCTGAGGTGCTGAAGCAAGAGAAGAATTACAGGAAACTCCTCAGGAAACAACAGAAGGAACTGGACACCATGTTAAAGAAACATTCCAAGGTATGTATACAAGGAAATAAGCTGAATGGCACCCTGTTATAATGGTGCACAGATATATATATTGTTATTCGTGAGAGTAAAGCCCCGGTCACACTGCAACGATATCGTATAGTGCAACGATCCGATTTTTTTATTCCTTGCGACAGCAAAAGGAATCTATGCGATGGCGCGGGCGTATGTGTGTGTGTATGTGTGTATGTGTGTGTGTGTGTGTGTGTGTGTGTGACGCCCCTTGTAAACA
>JAUOBX010112161.1:0-14896 GCA_032360705.1 Eupentacta quinquesemita
GAGCGCGGAAAGCGATAATTTACCCTGGTTACAGTTAAGCGCCTCACCCTATATAGGCTTATACATATATATATATATATATATATATATCTCTTTTATAACCATCAAGTGTCATTGAGATAATTGTAGCTGTCTGGCAGCAATAATGCATGGAGTAGTCAAATATTTAACTTTAACACAAACCCCCCGACGAGGTATCGATAATTAACAATGGTGTCCCATAATTGTGCCATTCTGATTCGCTATTTTTTGCGATGATGAATTTTCGATGAATACGAACTCATAAAAACTGACTGGGGCACTCAAAACTTCGCAAGAATAATCACGGAATAATAATGACATTAATTGGTCCTTCTCGGTTTATTTGGGGGTTCGCGTCACTTTTCGCCGACTCACTCGTCGGTTTCCGGTTTGGCCTGGGTGGTGTGGGGTATTATCGGCCCCTCCCCTCTATTTCGGGTATACCGTTCCGACGCAGTGCGTGTCCACATAAGTTACCCCCAATTCAGTCTGTGAGCCGTGCAATGCTTCCCAGGTTGATAGCCATTTGTATATTTGCATATTGTCGCTCATATATTATCTTTGTTATTCTGTTTATAAGCGCTTGTTCTATTCGTTATTGTTATATTGTATTCAGTATTGTGACCAGAAGTTCCCCGGTATGTACTCTTTGTTCTGGATTTTTCGTGTCTTTGTTCGCCAGCCACCCCTCCCGTAGCTAATCAGGATCACCCCTCCCTCGACTCAGTTGACACCGGCTGCCCCCACCTTTTGATAGGTTTGCCGTACCCCAGTCCTGTATTGGGCGGCCTCCAACTGCTCGACAACCCGAGCCACCGCTCACGACCGGGGTTCAGGACCTGCCGCACCCCCAGGAGCGTTACGATCAAAATACAAAAATCAGTGTTAACATATCCCCTGTGGATATCCCCTCACCTAACGTATTACTGGAGTTCCCCTTTATTACCCCTTCTGATATGTCCTATCCGATTTGAGGTGTCACAGAGAGATAACTCAAGGCATTCTTATACGTGGCGTATAGTGATCCAGCCGTACGCCGAGCAGACCCAGAGAGGGCTTAGGTAGATCATTGCTTCATGGCGACATGTCTAGCTGAATTTATCAATTACAGCATACCCATGCATGTTCTGTTTGGCTGCTCGCATTGTCTCGTATGGCGTGGGATACGGGATCAGTGGGGAATTTACTTCGCGTGAGCGGACACAGCATTATAGTTCAGTGCGCATCACATGCTTGGTAAGCAACTACCTTAATTATTGTGCAATAGATGCCAATAATAATAATAATATCCCATCCTCATAGCGCTTTACACTGCTTACAGCGGTTCCGAAGCGCTTTACATATGTTGTTGATACGTTCTCGATAGCAGGGGTTGCATTATCGGCTGATCCCATTGTGTATCATTGATTGTTCTTCATTTTGGGGTTTTATTTTGATATTAGTTTTGGAATTACCTTGGCGAAAAGGAACGTTCCCAATATAGATTGCATCAGAACGCACACGCTACCGTATGAAGGCGAATCATCGAATACACGGAATCAAGACAAATTTGTAATAGCCTATACATACATACATATCACCTGTTCAGGGTTCAGCAAAAGTACAATGCTTATTTGGCGAGTGTTTATCGAATAATACGGTTTATTGCCAGATTACTTTTCAATTTCCATCTATTACTCCACCTTCTTCATAGTTCTTTAAAGAGCATAATCAGTTGAGTCAATGAATATTCGCAATGCGGTTGATTTTCGGCATTGTACAATGATTCTCACTTTGGGCTCACGGAATACGGTTTTGCTGTCCATGGATGGATGGATTCGGAATAATTTTATTTCAACATGTGCATAATAATCGAGTACGCACTGTAATCTCGCAACTCTAAATTAACCATATAGTATATTTATTGTGTGATGTCAGAAATTGTCGGCCTGACCAAGTTAAGATTTGGTGTAAAATATTGTTGCCTTTACTATCACGTTCTTCTCACAATATTCGAAAATGTTCATGCATGATTTACATACATACGCACCCAAACAGACAACCGATAAAGATACATTAGCTTACTAGGAAGAGGAATATGTGTTCACGATGAGGATATGAAAAAGGGCAGTGCTGCTCTGTGATGTATGCACTGCAGCTTAGTGATTTTATACTCGGTGATCCCATTCAAGAATGAATTGCAGTAGTCTATACAATAATCAGAGCACGCACGTACAACATGATGGCAGGAATCAACATCACGATAGCGCCAAATGCATATTTGAGAGCGTAGTACATGTAAGAGGGTTGCACTTCTACAAATATGTTTTACTAAAGGTCAATACGGCACAATCAGTAGCAGTATGATTTCTCTGAAATTGATCGAGCATCCCGAAATAGGCCTAATATCAACTCTACGATTACTGATAGAAGTTATAATAAGTTAATATATTCACTTCGATTGCTGAAGCTATTTCGCCCAGTTGTAATCTACAAAGAGGAGAGAGATCGCACCACAGTTATTCGTATATCAGTCCGTTATACCCATCATCCTCCCCTGTGTTAGTATATACCCCGTTCTTGTTTCTCGTCTAACTAGTGATGTTTATGACCTTTGTGACGAGGTCACCTGTAACTCGCTTCTGTAAAACATTGTAAGTCATTCAGAATCTTTCCTGGATTTGGTTATTATCATGACAGTTAATAATTCCATACGTTCCTCTCATGGATGGGCATGCACACTAATCCAAATTCTGTCAATTTTCCCTGACTTCAAGAGATTTGATCAACTTCCTGTGACACTACATTAACAACACAGTAATATATGAGGGTACTCAGCTAGAAGGTGAAGGAAAAAGTAAGAAATGCTCATCCACACTTCAACAAGCAGTGAGAGTTATGAGAAGATTTTGAAGAAACCAGATCTTTCATCTAGGATATTCTTTTTTTTTGTCATTCGTGATAGAAATCATGTGCACTTGGGACAATAGTTTTCTCAGTTTACTTCTGCAATAGAATAATTATGTCATAGGCTTATACAGTATCCTGTCAACTCTGACTGTATAGTTGTGTCCCAACTCACTCAGCTTTGTGAATGTTTCTGTAGGCTATATGTTCAGTCACTATTATAAACAACATTTGTGTAATAAACAATTTGACGTGATTATTTGATTATATTTTTGAAGACCACGAACAATCGTCACCCTACATTTTCTCTTATTTCACGCCATATGCAGACATACTAAAGCACACCCAAAGTTAGGTATTGAACCACACGCTCGAACCATTGTTTAGTAATTGGCACTGGGATTCATATATGATGCAAAACCTGAAAATTCACGGCTGTTTGAAACTCTTCAACCCACATTCAGCCCAGGTATGTTCAGTCACTATTGTAAACAGCCTTCGTGTAATAAACAATTTTACGTGATTATTTGATTACATTTTTGAAGATCACCCTACGTTTTCTCTTATTTCATGTATGAAACTCTTCAACACACATCAAGCCCAGGTGTGCCCACTTTCATGTCGTTTGGATGAAACTAGCAGAATACTCACCGGGTCATCCAGAAACCTACGCCTACCAGGAAATAAGCACCTTTAAGAACCACATAGGGCTCCGTTTTATATCCGCGAAAACACAATTTCAATGGAAGTATCATATATTCTATTCACATTTCTGTCCTGAATCTCTTTTTTATTCGTCACATCAGCATGACAAGATGACCTTTCCCACTTGCTAATGTATGTTCATCCAGCCTATGAACTGGTTTTATCAAAAGTTCACTTCCCACATTGATCACTTCCTTTTAATGATACCGTAATTTAGTCAAACTACTGCGTTGGGATTATTTCCCGAGTATCGGCTTATACATCTTGCCGATGTATTCGATCAAATTAGTCCTAATTTATGTTCCCATAGTTCAACAGCGTCATTCAATTTCACAAGGACGGCTTGGAACTTATGTATGTCGTTTGATATGATCGACCGAAACACGCGTTTACTCGTACATTCTGCCGATGCCTGTATTGTATCTTAAATATGCTCATCTGTTTGGCATTGAATTCTACCGTTAGCTTTCTTAAATTTCAGGCGGACGACTTGGAACTAATGACTGCTATTCAAGATACCGGAAAAGCTTATACGTGTAAGTCCTGCTGATGACTACATCATACTTTCTTCGTACCATTATATTAATATTGGATTTATCAGTTTGTCCTTCGATTATGCCACTGACTTTCCATTTATTTTTGGTTGTTCGCTCGTAAACTAAATTTCATCATTCGAAGTTATCAGCCTAACGGTACAAGCTGACTGTTACATAGCATCGGTCGTTGACAGTGATTCGCATTTTCTCTGGTATTTACGAACACTTACGCTGGACAGGTGATGAACGAATGCTATTTGCTTACACTGTACTACTTGGCCTAATCCACGTAGATTATTACAGGGAACATATTTAACGTACCACCGTGTCGGTGTTCGACCTTTCCTCCACAATGATTGTTGGTTTTGGGTGTTTGATAGAAAGACTCCGGGTGAATTTCACATTCGCTAGAATTACGACGAACTAATAAAATGAACTCGGAACCCCTTGACTATCGAATTTAGCTCAGTTCAGTTAGGTACCTAAGCTTCAGCATATGTAAACTACTTCGTTTTAACTGTTCCATTTTTGCATGCTTCATCTTATTTATTCAAAGTTCACGTTACGTATTATTCATATGAGAAATATGTTTATATTCACAAATTTGAGTTTCGACAACGAGGTAGTTGTCAACAAGCTAAGAGCACCCGTATCTTCCGTTTTGCATATCATTGATAATCCCGACGATGCAATAGGCCAACTTATTGATAATCTATTTTCTATTCTCGTTTCAGGTTGCGCTTATTAGGAACGTTATATTTTTGAAGACCACGAACAATCGTCACCCTACATTTTCTCTTATTGCACGCCATATGCAGACATACTAAAGCACACCCAAAGTTAGGTATTGAACCACACGCTCGAACCATTGTTTAGTAATTGGCACTGGGATTCATATATGATGCAAAACCTGAAAATTCACGGCTGTTTGAAACTCTTCAACCCACATTCAGCCCAGGTATGTTCAGTCACTATTGTAAACAGCCTTCGTGTAATAAACAATTTTACGTGATTATTTGATTACATTTTTGAAGATCACCCTACGTTTTCTCTTATTTCATGTATGAAACTCTTCAACACACATTTAGCCCAGGTGTGCTCACTTTCATGTCGTTTGGATGAAACTAGCAGGATATACTCTCTTGGCCATCCAGAAACCTACGCCTACCAGGAAATACACACATTCAAGAGCCACATACGGCTCCGTTTTATATCAGCGAAAACACAATTTCAATAGACGTATCATATATTCTATTCACATTTCTGTCCTGAATCTTATTCGTCACATCAGCATGTCAAGATGACCTTTCCCACTTGCTAATGCATGTTCATCCAGCCTATGAACTGGTTTTATTAAAAGTTCACTTCCCACATTGATCACTTACTTTTAATGATACCGTAAGTTAGTCAAACTACTGCGTTGGAATTATTTCCCGAGTATCGGCTTATACATCTTGCCGATGTATAAGATCAAATTAGTCCTATTTTATGTTCCCATAGTTCAACAGCGTTATTCAATTTCACAAGGACGGCTTGGAACTAATGCTTGTCGTTTGATATGATCGACCGAAACACGCGTTTACTCGTACATTCTGCCGATGCCTGTATTGTATCTTAAATATATTCATCTGTTTGGCATTGAATTCCACCGTTAGCTTTCATAAATTTCAGGCGGACGAGTTGAAACTAACAGACTAATGACTGCCATTCAAGATACCGGAAAAGCTTATACGTGTAAGTCCTGCTGATGACTACATTATACTTTCTTCGTACCATTATATTAATATTGGATTTATCAGTTTGTCCTTCGATTATGCCACTGGCTTTCCATTTATTTTTGGTTGTTCGCTCGTAAACTAAATTCCATCATTCGAGGTTATCAGCCTAACGGTACAAGCTGACTGTTACATAGCATCGGTCGTTGACAGTGATTTGCATTTTCTCTGGTATTTACGAACACTTACGCTGGTGATGAACGAATGCTATTTGCTTATACTGTACTACTTGGCCTAATCCACGTGGATTATTACAGGGAACATGTTTATCTTACCACCGTGTCGGTGTTCGACCTTTCCTTCACTATGATTGTTGGTTTTGAGTGTTTGATAGAACGACTCAGGGTGATTTTCACATTCGCTAGAATTACGACGAACTATTAAAATGAACTCGGAACCCCTTGACTGTCGAATTCAGTGCAGTTCAGTTAGATACCTAAGCTTCAACATATGTGAACTACTTCGTTTTATCTGTTCCATTTTTGCATGCATCATCTTATTTATTTAAAGTTCACATATTACGTATTATTCATTTGAGAGATATGTTTATATTCACAGATTTGAGTTTCGACAACGAGGTACTTGTCAACAACCTAAGATCACCCGTTTTGCATATCATCGTTAATCCCGACGTTGCAATAGGCCCACTTATTGATATTCTATTTTCTATTCTTGTTTTAGGTTGCGCTGATTAGGAACTCCCTAAACTTTCCAAATACATCAACCACTGCGTTTATTGTTAAAAATCTAGAAACTCCTCTAGAGAAACTGCCATGTGTTATTTCACAACTTCACATTTGTCTGTATGGCTCGACATCAACATGTAATTTTGACGTAACTTGTCATATATAACAGACACACTGGCAATTGCCTTTAACACTGTTCTGAATTCTACTTCAAGAATGGCCGTGTATTTTTGGCTTCTAATCAGCAATAAAACGTGATTATTCATGATTAGGTACTTGTTTGTTTTCAGAAACAAAATTAAGCGTAGAGGTCTGCTCATATAACATTAACAAAATCGTACTGTCACAACACACAACAAATGTATTCGATAAGAAACAAGTATTAGGAAGAGGAATATGTGTTCAGGCCGAGGGAAAAGAGCTACATTGTTTTATATGCGTGTAGCTTGATGATATTATACTGGGTGATCCCATTCAAGAGTGAATTGCAGTAGTCTATACTAAAGAGAATGAGAGCACGTACAGCATGATGGCAGGAATCAACATCAAGATAGCGTCAAATGCATATTCTTGAGCGTAGTACGAGGGGGTTGCACTTCAACAGAGGCATTTTTATCAAAGGTCAATACGACACGATCAGTAGTTCAGTAGTATAATTGCCCTACAACTGATCAAGCAATCTGAAATAGACATATCGACTCTACGATTACTGGTAGAAGTTAGAATAATACACTTCGGTTGCTGAAGCTATTCCGCCTACTTGTATCCTACATAGATGAGAGAAATCGTGTCATAGTTATGTGTATAGCCCTATATAAGGATAGGAGTAATTATCATCTTGTTTCTTGTTATCACTATGCTGCTTAGGACCATTGTGTCGAAGTTACTCGTAACTCACTTTTGTTGAACAGTGTATGTCATTAGACAACTTCCCTGGATATTGTTATCAATAGGACAATGGATAATTCATTCGTTCCTCTTATGGATGCATCCACGCTCATCCAACTTCTGTTCATTTTCGCCCAATTTCAACAACAGTGTTGGATAATAATATTGAATTACATATTCCCTCAAATTGATATCCGTATACTGATTGCCATAGCTACCATCACAACCATAGTGCAAACAATGATGATGCGGCACCGTTCGCTGATTAGTTGGTAAATCAGTTTTAAACAGCATTCTTATATGGTACCGGTATATAAATGTACACATACTTCCAATATCGTTATGGCGGCAGCCAAAACAAGTGATACGGCCTTATTACAGTACTGTTACATTTGTCCAGATATGATGTTAGGTCTTTTTTAATTTAAAAAAAAATCATGCCCAACTATGCAACTATGCAACCTGGAACTATGCAATGTTTTGCGATTTCATGGTGATTTTCCTCTTGTATTTGTTACCCATATATCTCGCACGCGTCTCTCAGGCTATGCGATGATGTTATCACTCAGCTTGTCCCAGTAACGGACATTCACATGGTTCTGTGATTGGGTTCGATACTAAGAGCAGGATGATTTCTCATCTAGGCGGGGATAATTCAGTCAGACTCTCAGATAGCCACGATAATAAGGATAGTTCATTCTATTGCTACCGTATATCACGCCAGATAATTCCGACGTAATTTCTTCACAATTCATCGCTCAACTCCCCGTAACAATAATTTAAAAGGCAGAGATATATAATAATACTTAGCTACAAGGTGGATGTAGAAAGTAACAGAATAGCATCCATACCTCAACAAGAGTACTGTTATTTAAAAAAATGAAGAAACCAGAACTTCTGTCAAGAATATCCTCCTCTTTCGGTATCAAATACTCTACGTCTGAGATAAAATGCCGTTCGTGATAGAATTCATGTGCACTTTGGACAATAGTTTACTTAGTTCATTCCTGCAACACAATATGTATGCCTTTCAGAATCATGTCAATTGTGACTGCGGTTGCATCCCAGCTCACTCAGCTGTGTGCATGTTTCTGTAGGCTATATGTTGAGTTACCATTGTAAATAACCTCCGTGTAATAAACAATTTGACGTGATTATTTGATGATATTTTTTGGAGACCACGTATAATCTTCACCGCCAAAATACGCACCTTCAAGATCCGCCTAGGGCTCCGTTTATATCAGCGATAACAACATTTCATAGAAGTTAGGGGTATCAAATAATATATCGACATTTCTGCCATGAATCTCTTCTGTTATTTGTCACAACATGACAATATTACCTTTCCCACTTGCTAAGTTATGTAGCCTACATACATCCTTCAAACTGGCTCTATTAGAAGTTCACCCCCTACATTAGTCACTTCCTTTTGGCTGATACCGTGAAATATTCAAACTACTGCGTTGAGATCAGCTTCGTCTCTTCACGATTATTGGCATATTCATCTTGCCGATGCGTGAATGCTGTTTTCTTTGTACCATCAAATTGGTCCTAAATATTTTCCCATGGTTCAACAGCTTTCTTCCGTGGGATTCAATCAATATTTTATGAAGACGGCATGGAACAAATGCCTGTCGTTCGATATGATCGGCCGTAACAAGATTCTACTTGTACATCCTGCAGAGGCCAAATTGTATTTTCCTTTCACCAGTACATTGATCTCAAATAGGTTAATTAGTTCGGCATCTAATTCTAACGTTGGCTTCCAGAATTTTCAGGAGGGCAACTTGGAACTAATGACTGTCATTTAGGATACCGGAAAAACATTCTACTTTCTTTGCACCATTATTCAAGTACGCCCGCGGATTTATCAGTTTGTCATTCATTTCTGCCATTGTTATTTTCTTCACATTTCAATATGTCTGCTCGTGGCTAATTCTATTGATTTCTATCATTTGAGATAATCAGCGTAACTGTACATGCTGACTTTTACATAGCATCGGTCGTTGACAGCAATTTGAGTCTTTTTCTCAAATTTACGAACACTTACGCTGGTGATGAATTGCTTATTCTATACTACTTGGTCCAATCCACGTGGACTAATACAAGAAACATATTTATCGTACCATTGTATCAGTGTTCGACCTTCTCCCACAATGAGTGTTGGTTTGGGTGTTCAATACAAATACTGAGGTTGATGTTTCGAATTTTACATTCGCTAGAATTACGACGAACTATTCAAATAAACTCGAAACACTTTGACTGTCGAATTCAGTGCAGTTCAGTTAGGTACATAAGCTTCAACATCTGTAAACTACTTTGACATCATTCATCTATACCAAGTTATTCTCAATACGTATTATCCATACGAGAAATAATTTATTCAAACATTTAAGCTTCGACAACGAGGCAGTTGTCAACATCCCGACGATTCGATAGGCCCACTTATTGATGATCTATTTACTATTTTTGTTGAAGGTAGCGCTAACTATAAAATCCTCAAACTTTCCGAATACATACACCCACTGCGAGAACCTCACCTATTAATACTCAACATTTTTCGGTATGGCTATAGACAGCGAAATGTAATTTTGACCAAAGTCTGTTTTATATAGCAGGCGGGCTAACAGTATACCTACAACTGCCTATTAACACTGTCCTGAATATTACTTCGATACTTGCCGTGTACTTTTTGGCTTCTAATTAGCAATAACAAGATTTTTCAGAATTAGGTGCTTTTATTTTTTCAGAAAATCAATCATTCGCAGAGGTCTGCTAGAATAACATGAACAAAATCGTACCGTCTCGAAACACAACCAATATATTTATTAGTATTGCGTTTCTGTGTGTACGGCGATGTGTTTGTGTGTACTCACGGACGTGTGTACTCTGCGTAACACTCACCATTTAAATGTAGTCACGCTCGAGTGTCCGCCGGCTGGCGCCCCTCCTAAGGAGTGTTCGTGTCTCATAGGGTCTTCCAGAAGAAGGCGTAGTTCCAAGAGCGCGACAACGTGATGGATACTAAGCGTATGTCCTATGTGGGTCTTTATAGATTTAAATGCTTACTATCTCAAATTAAAATACTAAAAAACTTAAAGACTAAAAAGAGACGCCACCTCATCCATTTATCAAGGACTGATTGAATATATTTTATACTCATGAATCTACAAACGCCACTACTTGATGCAGGACTGCTCTATTATTACTTTTCAATTTCAGTCTGAACACACCGTGTGTAACCCCCCGCAATGTTACTCTTTGATGTGGGACGGATCTATTATTATTATTGTATTGTCCTCTGAAGGATGAGCCTGTCTTCTACATGAAGGGCTCAGTTATGGAGAATGCAAACAGGTTGAAAATTATTGGCAATGTTTTTAATACTACCAGGTACCAGTGCGCATCATGTCAATCTTCGAGTTGGTAAATGCAGACCATCCTTTTGGAGTCTTTCTTTTGTTGGTATGCTGTACCCTGGGGATTCTCCCAATGCCCAAACGCATCTTTTAACAGTTTTTGCCAGCCTACTTCAGTTTATGGGAGTGACCGTATTAACATCAGTGACTGCGATAAAGCCTATTCACACAATACCGTCATTTTACAGGCCCTTGAGGTTGACAATGTGAAGGATATTAGCGATAGAAATGTTAGCTCTTTATCCCATGGAATTTTCAGAATCAACAATCCTGCTAGAGATTTATGAACATATAATCTGGCCTACTATGTACTTTATGGCCAGGTTACTCATGGTTCGCTTGTGGAGAGAGTTATGTGTACCGATAGTTCGCCCACTAGATTTGGCCCAACCCCCAAACATAGGATTCGCACACACATACACAACGTGACTACATTCACAGGGATATATAGATTCCTTTAATTCGAGTCGCTGATGGCGTCACGAACGGACGATAATTGTTAAGATATTGGATTATACTCAACACAACTGACATTCATCAGGAAAAAAGCTGCAGTGCATCTTGATTCGCATCTGGAACATGAGCACGGTGCTAAAGCTGCCAGATACTTCGATTATCACTACCATTATTATAGTGTCATTATAATTACTGTGGTTTTTGCTCGACGAATTGTATCAGTGTTGGGGGTCATTGCTTGCTGAAGCTTCTCTTATATTCATGTCATTAATATGTGAATTTCATTCTTCCAATTCTTCTCCCACTATACTAAATTGAATGTTAACACCCATATGAATAATAATGAATTCATCACTAATGCCCTACTATCAATGATTACTGTTTTAATATAATAGGCATAGCTAACGTATACAGCGCATATTCTATAGAGCTCATGCCCCTTGGGGGAGATTTGTCTCATTGAGTTGCATCTTGTTTCAGTATGATGCACAGCTATACTCAATACACCAATACCTCGCTTGTTAAATCTGCCAATTACAGGCACTGATCATTCGCCTTGATTTTGTTCTGCAGTCAATAATAACTACTATCATTGGGGATGAGGAAGAGGCACCTTTCCTCACATATTGTAGCATAACAATTGGAAACCGACGAGCTGTGCATCCAGTTATCCGATTCAACTTATGCCCGAATAATCTCTTAGTTTCTGGAGTGTGTTCAGTTATGACTAGAGGTAGCTGAATCACGATAGAAGGTTTAGACCGATATTAGTAGCTAGAAACGATGTCAAAGAAAAATGTTCATAAAACACGCGAATGTTTCTGATTCTCAACTGTTTCAGATACCAATGCCTTCTAGTTATAAATGTATTAGTAGATTTGAGCAGGTTGTTATCATTATTCAGTATCATTATTATTATTCACCTTTTTACTAATTAGGAATTTATTCAGATTCCTCAAGCACCAATTCCTCGAAGCAGAAGAAAATTTAAAACTTACCCTGACTGATCAACAATTACAATAGTCGGTGTCGACGAATTACTTGTCCGTGCAGGTACCGTTTGTCTACACAATTGACGCGTCTTCACGATGTAAGAGTTGCATCTACTGATCAAACAGCTACTGCCGTTATCCAAGATGAGCCAATGCCTCGTTATTCTATGGATGCTGATCGAGGAGTGTGTCGCAGTCCACGCAACATGCTGGGTTCGTATTCAATGTTCGTCTACGGAGCAGCATTAGGGCCATTCATTAACGAGAATTACGATGGACTCTTTGAAGGCCAATTTGCATAGGTGAAAACATCTCCGAATAAATGTTCCGAGTGATTTCAAACAGTAATTACTGATTTCTATCACTCTATAAGTGGGAGTGCAAGGGTTTTCCTCCCGTCAAAGCCAATGATTAGTTGCTTCTATATATTCTCAGGATTATGTGAATTTTCCTCATATCAGATTCATCAGGCACTCAGCAGGTATTTTTCCGTCGCATGTGACGTCATAGAACACCGCCTAATCAATCTATCCTTATTTTTACCGTTTTGAAGGCTGAAAGACAATACACTGATACAAATCATTTATAATTTTCGAAGACATGTTCCGTACTGTCAACGTTTTTTTCAATACTACAATTGGGTCGTTGGTGGTTGTTTGCTGTATAGTTGTGTGAACAGTCGCAGCGACCGGGTAATTATTGTATTCGTGTGGTTATTACAGGCACCTAGGCCACCCAGTACACGCATTGGCGAGAATCACGAATACATATTATGAGCGGGGACTATAAATCTGATCCATAGTGTCTTCCAATTAACGAATGATTAACGTTTTCTTCGAGATACCTCCGTATATATATATATATGAGGAAATGGCTACACTCACGTCCATGTATGTTAATCAATGTTTTGCACTGCTGATATCAGTGTTTGCAAATGATGCCGACCTCAAAATGCACTGGTATGATAGGATTTTTGATGTTGGACCTGTCGGTGGCGTACATGAAGCTGATGTTAATGTTGTCCAGTGGGAACAGAAAAAATATCACGACCGCACAATATTCGAGGAGAGAAGCTGATTGTTCGCCGGTTTCTGACCACTGCCCAGGGTGAGTGAAGTGCCATTGAATTAACCGGATGAACCGGAGGACCAAACTCGACAAAAGGGATATTTAAAACCGAAAATTAATATTGTATCTTCTACACTTTCAATAGATAAGAATTCTGATCGTGGATTGCGAGGCGTATGTATTGAAATATCTCCTCGACATTCAAACTGCTGAGACTTTCAGCGTGCATCTTCGTCAATTAATGCATATCATAAAGACCAACCAAAAAAATACCTTATTTGATGGCGGAGTGGATATGCATGGTTACCAGTCACTCTTGCAAACTATATATTTATATACTCATGTATTCTAAGGCCATGGGTGAAGCATGAATTACGTCAGCTATTGTAATAGTTCTCGAGCACTTCATCATACATCCATACATCGGAGTGAAGTTTGGCCAATGCGTCCTTGAAACAGAAGCCTCCATTTTACTCAGATGGCCGGACATACTCGTATTATGCAAAGTCAATAGAACAAACTGTCGAAAACAAAGCAAACACACTAGACTGAATTCCAAATAAATATGAGTTTACATACAACCCAACAAAGTAACATGGTACAGACTCAAATTTTAGGACGGTGTGAAGTTCTCGGAAGTCATTGTTCCACCTGCGTTAGTTCAAATTACCTCTGTTGCATGACCATTAGCCTTCAACGTGAACCACACTCTGTAAAAGCCACAATGTTACTTTAGTCGTGCAACGGATGACTCAATCTTCTAAAAAGGTATTATTGATGCGACACTATGTGCTATGCGTTGTGTCGCTCGGCCAAGACCGACTCGACCAAGTTGACAATTGGTTTTAAAATTGTATATAAATGTTTGCCCTAACTATCAAGTTTTTCTCAAAAAAAGGAGGAATTGCATACATGATATTCATACATACGCACCTGAACAGGCAACCAATAAAGGATTAGGAAGAGGAAAATGAGTTAATGCTGAGAGTATACGCAACGATGCGTAGTGATTCCATGCCTTGTTTGGGCCTCAAACCAGTCAGGCGAATTTTTTTAGCACGATTCCATACAGGTCAGTCACAGGTTTTTTGAAAAAATATATTTGATGAGCCAATACTACTTGTTCCCCCCTCGAACTGGCTCTAAAACCTAGCTAAACTTTTCAGCTTTGGTAAACAAGGAACAAGAATAAGAAAGAAGACACTGTTGACTGTGAGTACCTTCAACATCTTTCACAGGTGTATGACTGTAATCCTCAGCGGGTTCAAGACAAACAAAGCCGAATAAAAAACTTCATTAAAACACTGCAGCTAACAGTTAGGCGAGGGAATTTTGATATCAAACAATCCTGTACAGAGATAGACTCAGTCTAGTGCCCTAATCTATGCTCAAGTCTGGCAAGGATGTTAGTAATAGCGGGAGGGGAGGGTGGTACACCTTGAACCTTGGGAGGTCTGATGGGGG
>JAUOBX010112162.1:0-12697 GCA_032360705.1 Eupentacta quinquesemita
CCATATTTCATGCTATCAGTTCTCCTTATGGTCACTCCTTTCAACCTGTGTGCATTCCCTGGAACCCACGAGAGTTTTTTCTTTTTAGCTGATATGTTTAAGAATCACTCCCAAGTATTATAGTGTCTGCTGGAAGCTGGCTTCTGAAATTCGTCAGTGACAGGACTCAGACTCTCTCAATCTCCAGGTGTGTGTGTGTGGTCAATGAATGGATCAGTAGGCAGTACGTGTTATTGTCTAAGTGAAAAATAATCCATTTATCTACCTCCACAATTATGACAGGTCCAAAACTGGTATAAACCACCCCGAAACAGGTTCAGGCTGCCATATTTCATGCTATCAGTTCTCCTTATGGTCACTCCTTTCAACCTGTGTGCATTCCCTGGAACCCACGAGAGTTTGTTCTTTTTAGCTGATATGTTTAAGGGTCACTCCCAAGTATTATAGTGTCTGCTGGAAGCTGGCTTCTGAAATTGGTCAGTGACAGGACTCAGACTCTCTCAATCTCCAGGTGTGTGTGTGGTCAATGAATGGATCAGTGGTAAATTACTGGGAAGAATGCCTGGGGTAATTCAATACTCTACTGGGCTATACCTTTGAGAATAGTTTGTCCTTAGAACTGGTAGGCAGTGTGTTGTCATTTGTTGTATCAAACTAGATGTGTTATGGGACTATCTCTCTGACTGTCTGTGTGTCTGCCTGTCATGTTTTACCAAAATATTTTTTTAATCAAAATACCATGTTCGAGAATGGACAAATTTGCAATTAATTATTTCGTTGAAATAATGATTATGGCTCCCAGGAGGGTCCTATGGGGTACAAGTTGGTCCAAGTTGGTACAAGTTGGTCTAAAAAAATCGTCATCTTACAAAGTGCTCAAATCTCCCAATAAATCAGCTCAATAACAAATGAGGAATAGGCACCTATGCAACAAAAATGTAATAGTTATAACCATGTTACGGAACATGCGAATCAACAAAATGAAATGAATTCAACGTTGCCAAAAAATGAAATGGCGACCCTCCAAGCAACGGAGTGCTGCCCACTAATCAACCACTGCAGAATGGATAGTGCGAAAATAAGAATCGATCTGAAAACAATCATCACGATAAAATATGTTTGTTAGAAGAAATTTTTTTGCCACCAGGTGAGGTCCTAGGGGGCAAAGATACAAGTTGATCTGAGGCAATGAATTTGTTGCAAAAAGGGTGAATATCTGCTATAGAGGAAGAGAGCCAGGGAAGGATCTCCCTCTTTGGATTTTTTGGACATGGACTTTTCAAATTGAAGAGAGATTTCCCATCATCATAATGCAAATTTAGGTTCAGGTATTAACTGCTATTTGACCAAATGAGAGGAAGATACCTCTCACTAATAATTTTCCAGAAGGATTTTGACAAAGTAGCCTCAAGTAGCGCTAACATTGCCCATAATGAATGCTACTTAAGAAAAAAACTCTGCAATACAATTTATCTTGCCAAAAATTATTGAATAGTTGCCATCAATGTGGTGCTGCCCACTATTTGACCTATGCAGGATTCTCATCTAATGAACGTGAGTACAATTCCAGATCAATCCAGTAAGGCGTTAGATAAGATATTGCACTAACTCCTTAAAATTAGTTCGGTTGAAAATCCAAGATGGCTGTCCTCAGACTGTTATGGCAACGCCAACATTCAAACTCATCTGAAATTTTACTACGGCGGACATTTGTGCCAAGTCTTTGGATTTTTTTCAAATCTGGTTGCAGTTATGTTCCTTAGGTGGTGCTTCACTGAAGTACATCGTTCACATATGTCTGATATAGTGTCAAATATAGTCAGTAGCAATGATACAGTGAACAGTACTGCAAATTGCTACTTCTTCTACCAATGACTTGGCTTAGTTGAAAGTGGATTTTATTGTCTCTTGGGCAGTTTGAGTGCTTCCTAAAAAAGTACAACTCTTGCCATCATTTCCGATCATTAATAATAATAATAATGAAGTTCTTAATATAGCGCCAAATACCAGAAGGCCTCTAGGCGCTATACAAAGTGAAAAATTAAACAGGCAATAAAAAACTAGAATGGTACATAAGCAGGTAAAAACAAACAAACATGAAACCAATTTAATTTACTGCCTATGCCTCTCAAAGGCATCAAATGCATCAAATGCACATACACGTGCTACACTTTACATTGCTCCTGAGCTATACTAGGAGGAAGATTTCGCACAGCAGCCAGAGATTTATACATACAAATGCTTGCACATGCCTACGAGAACATTATCGACTATCAAATAAAACATACGGCCACAATTGCTGCTTATTTTTCCCATAACAATTTGAATTACCCCATAAATTCGAATACCGGGAGGGGTAGGCGGGGCGGCTAGGTTTTCGCGAGTGCATGTCCCCCTTCCCCTACTTCCCACGCTTGGCGACGCCGCTGGGTACGCCTCATGCATACTATACGTCGCTGCTTTGTAGAGTATTGATTGTTTGAATTAAGAATACCTGTATTCCAGTGTGCAGTGCAGTGTGTATTCCAGTGTGCATCAACCCCAACAATAGTCTACGATCAATAATATACAAAGTCAGCAACCAATGGGAATACACTATGTATCTGCTGCACGCACTATCATTAGTACAGGAACCACCTGACGTCATGACGTGACTGATTCCCGCCCACAAGTTAACCAATCATGTAACGGCCAAGCAACGACTGTCCAATCACATTGTGCCAGTAGTCATTTGGACTGTATGCTTAGTCAGTCACGTTCCGGTACTATGCTGTCTGAACCCCAGTCAGTATTTAAACCATTGTCGAGAGCGATTCACTGCATTCATGTCGTCAGTCTTCAAAGGTCTCCAAATTCAAAACAACAGTCATATTTCCGTCGGAAATTGCCGGGCCGTATCCACCAACCGTGATTGTACGTCTATATATTTGACTTCGAACAATAAACTCGAGGCAAAGTCATCCAACCGACAAGGCAACGATGGATGAAAGGAAGATGTGGCATTGAAGATATCGGTAGATCAACTCGGTCAATTGTTCGGTAAGTTAACTTCTCCGTGTCTTAGTTAATCTCTGTAATTACCCTTACACATTACCTAAACGTACCATACGATAACTCGCAATAATTGAATGAGACCCCACGAGAATTATACAATATCATATTAAGAAATGAATGAGAATAGATCGAGAATGACAACAAATACTATCAATATTAGGCAGTTAAGTGTATGAAAACTGTACAGTATTATATGAGAATATTACAGAAATCACATACAACTGGACTGTTACAATTTTTAGAAATAACAATCGGCAAACTCAACTTGCCCAACTTGCCTCACTTGCTAAGGAAAGCGAGATATTTTCGCCCGCTATGAGCGCATTACAGCTTTTCCCAAGAGTTCGGTACTTTTATCATTAGCGCTACAATGCAAATACTCTCGCGGGCATGGGCACGCGGGGTAACTGATGCATTCATTCATTTAATATGAAGTTCCTAATTTTGCGCGAAATTATCCTATTGGTATAGCTTTGCAGTAATGGGAAGTGTAGCATGTGTTTGAGCATTCACACACATGGAAACGCATAGACAGGTATTGTCGGAAATTTTGGCAAGGATGGCACCCACAAGTAAAATAAAATTTCCAGAAAATGTCTGAGAAATGTTTGTGATATGAATAGTTCGAGACAATCGCCACGATGGGATATATATTTTATCATCCCTTCTAATCTGCTGTGATTTTGGGTGTAATCACATTCGCAGAGTCATCGAACCCATGTATCACAACCAAATATATATCCGGTGGAAAATCAAACATTTTCTTGGTATGCTCGCGTCAACCGAGGGTGGCGCTCCGCTTAGAGAGTAATCTGGTGCACCCTCATCGAAAGCCGCATGGTACCACTCCTGTCCTCCCAGTTCCCCAGAAAATCCCGGCGACGCCACCGCATACTAAGTTTGACACTGCTCCTCAGTGAATAATACAGTGATATTGCGAAACATAGAGCATAGTAATAACTCACCAGTGCTGAAAAACAGCGTCACATAATTTGTACCTTAGTAAACTGAGAATATCTTGAGTTTTCACTTGGTTCATAATAATCATTTACGAAATCGCAGCTGATTCTGCGCACCACTGCTAATATTCACCTATTTCATTATAGACTCCTACCCGACGCATTGATTTAGTGGCGCACTTTTAGAATATATATCTTCTGCATCGATTACTGCGTGTGGCGCTGAATTTATTTGTACTCCATTCAGGCAGTTATTTCTGTTAAATTTGGCCCTATTTTGGTAACAAAACAAGCCGCTGGAATATGTGTTTTGTGCTTACTTGCTTGGATGAAAAATAATTTTCAAAATACAATCCTCACGTTTATTACTAGTACACACAACTTTCACAAGCTGATGTATCAGAAGATATTATTGATTTCTCGACTTCAGTCGAGGGATCTAAGGGATCTCATGACAGATTGTGTGTGTGTGCATGTGTGTGTGTTTAACGCCTGGCTCGTGAAGAGACGAACTCGACCCCACCTGGATGGATAACGCTCATAATTAGTGGGTTTTCCACAATAAGTACACGATATCGTTTCCCTAGCCTTCTAGCCTTGACATGATTTCCTTAAACATCACTATTTAATGAAGAACGAGGAGTTTCCCTAGATTAAATATTTTCGAATACTTACCTAGAGGCTTATTCAATGAATCGTTTTCTTTTGAGTGATGATGGAAACGTAATGAACAATTTTTTTTTTTTAAAGATCTGGTAAATTGAAGTTAAAAAACAATCCATTAATTGAAAAATATTGCGATAGACAAATATTTAGAGAATACTAAAGGACTGGCAAAAATAACATTAATCTCAGGAATTGGTGTTGGTTACTCTTGGCACATGTTACAATAGCAACAATTCTATGGCTGATACCAACGGAGAATGTAGGTCCATGAGAAATGACATACCCGCCATATACCATCTCACAAAGAAAAGATCCGACAATTGTTAGTTTTGGATATGATATATTTCGTCGGAACCCCAATGATGAGGAGGGGGGGTAGGTCGCCAGGGACATACTTTGATCTCATTTGACCTCTTGACCTCATTTGACTTTTCGTGAATGTGAACTTTAGGGCTATTTTGGTGACAACCAGATTCCTTTCATTGAGGCAATCCATACCGTCAATCACACCACCCTTCTAAGATGTTCCTGTTACAAGTTGTCTCAAGTTATCGATCTGCATATGAAAGGGCAAGGCAGCACGATCTCTGAATTAGTATATGAGATCATAGTAGATACTGGAAGCCTTGAGAACACATTGAATACAATGGTGCATATGCCTCATTCTTGGTATACGAGCTGTAAATATAAGGTACATAATTCAGAACAATCTTCGGTCAGGTCAAAGGTCACATCAGGTGAACAGAGGTCAAAGTCTAAAAGCCTTGTAAACAGAATAACTATTGGATGCAAATGTGTATATACAGTCTTCGTGAATGTACTTTGTGACATATGGGGTATATATTTCCTTATTTTGGGTCAGGTCAAAGTCTCAATAACTTCTACACTAGGTATATATACAGTGGAGGTTTGCTAAACAGTCAACTAGTTAAGCTCCTTGCCCACTCCACGATGTTGTTCACCCCTCATCCTATAAACAAACAAGAACATCTTCTAGCAGTGACCATCATATTTGAACAATTTGGGCTTGTGAAAAAGTCCACCTCACTCTGACACCCCGATGGATGGAGTTCATATTTGGAAGGTGTGTTCCCAATGGGTAAGGTAAGACGTCAACAAAAGTCACTATAGAGGTCAGTGTCTGAAATCCTGTGAACACGATGAATCCAGAATGCTTGGTCTGATTGTGTGTTAGTTGCCTTATGAGAAGGAACACTATTGTTCTCGTTGTAGACAGGATGTCATTTGGCAAAACCACAACGATGTGGTGTGATTACTTGCCTCATTTCGCTAAGTTTCGTTGCTCAGTCGTAACAAGTGTTATGTGTGCTGCAGTTTTTTGTATAATGGTAGTTGACAGCAAGGATCATATGTATTTTTCGATATAGGTAATGTACAAAAACAACTTGGGATACCAGCCGAGTGGAACATGTCAATCAGGTTTCCATGGTCATGCAGACTGGTGATGTGACTTGTTCGCCCTGCTCCCCCACCCCTCTCCTCTAAAAAAATATGTATGTCTATTTCCAATTTAAATTTATGATTTTCAGTTCAAATTATTCCAAATAAAATGTTTTTGTAACCGTTGTGGTGTCAGGAATTGGATGCCTATATATTACCCTGAATTATCCCAACTAACACTATCAAGGGAATTGGGTCAATTTACTAATTAATTATTCAAAATATAATGGTCACTATTGGATGGTCTTGTTTGTTCATAGGATAAGGGGTGAACAACATTGTGGAGTGGGAAAGAATCTTACCTAGTTCAATACTATTGTGAAATCTTGATAAAATCTTGGCAATCAAGCTAAGTCCAATTTGGTTAACAATTTGAAAAATGTGAAGGTTTTTGCTATTTTTAGTATTTTGAGCTTGTAATCAAGCAAAAGTCCAGCCTGAGTTAATCAATTAAGCTAAAATTCGGTTTGTGAGTTCCGAACGATACATAGAGTAACGCTATTCATTTTTGTACCGATGAAGAGTCATTTTTTGTGAAAAATTAGAAAATTGTGAAATGTTGATAACATCTTCGTAATCGGGCAAAGTCCAGCCTGACTGGACCAATCAAGGTGGAATTTGGTGTGTGGGTTTCCAACGATGCGTGCAGGAACGCCATTTATTTTTTGTAGCGATGTCAATTCCAGTCAACAATGGAAGAAATTATTAATGTTGATATTCCCGGTATTTCGAACTTGTAAATTTAGCAAAATCCAACCTGAGTAGAACTCAGTGCCTGGGTTTGTAATTAATCTTTGAGATATGATATAGTGTACACCCTGATCGAAAATATGTGAATTTCTGAAATGTTCATACATTTGGTACTCTTGGCTTGTAACCAAGTGAAGTCAAACTGCCTGATCAGATCAATTTACCCTGACCAATCAAACTGAAACTCTCATAAGATCAATATTGTATTCACGGATCTAAATCTTCTTATAATTCACGAGGAATCTCTAAGCCTCTTGGCTTTTTGATTGGAGAAGAATCATGCATTTGTGGAAATGTTGTTACTATCAAAAGGTTATATACATACACTAGTGGAACAGTCATACAAGATAATAATGTAGTGTCTAACGCACTGAGAGATAATTCCTACCTAAAGGGGTCGAGCTTACCGTCATTGTGATAATAAATCACCTATGCAATAATCGAATGGTCCTTCATAAAGGAGTGCAACCTGTTTTCATAGGAATAACTACTTCCACAGATATCATTCATGTTCAGTATTGTGTGCTTCCCATTCCAGTATCAGTAGAGTATTTTATGTTTCCATGTCAAGTTCAGGAGTTAATAAACTGGATAAGGGTATGTCTGTATGTGTGTATGTATGTGAACTTGTGAACATGATTCAGGCATGAGTGGACGAAGTTTATACTCAGTATGTACACTGGGAAAAAGTGTTTAGGGAGTTTGGTAAAATAAGTGTTTAGCAACGATATGTTTAGAATGTGAATGAAAGACATTTAGCAATTGAACACAGTCGTTTTACAATTGGACAGTGTTTGCGTCTAAACGTGTTTAGAAATGTAGTTTTAAAATGTGTTTCAAACCCCAAACACAGTTTTTGTAGTGTACTGTATGTTCCCCATGATGAGTACATGAGCCCTTCTGTTTTGCTTTCCAGTTAGATGTCGTCTGATGAGGTCACTGGTGGCGGGGTCAATGTATATTAAGGCCTGTGTACACTGGACACATGTTGCGACCATGGAGTGGGATTCGAAGTAGAACAATATAGGGGGTCATAGTCAGTGCTGGGCACGCCGACACCGGTGTCGGTGTTAACACCGGTGTCGACACCATGTTTGACTGATGTTGGTGTTGGTGTTGGAGCACTGCGGTGTCGGTGTGGGTGTTGGTGTCGGAACCTTGTGGTGTCGAGAATTTACCTGGTGTCGAGCAATTTTTTGGCATCTCTATTTGTGCCCCATTGCATGTCCAGTTCTGATCTTCCTCAAATACACTGATATCACAACACCTGTATGACTATATCCCACAACAGTTAGTGTCACTCCAATGACTCAATTCGGTCTGTACAGGGTCATACATTTCCATAGTGACCACACTGTTAGCCGAAATTCTTATTACCTGTTACGATGCAATGCAGGTCAACCCACACCCCCTATATGACCCAAGTGACTAATACATAGTGAGCTGCTTTAGGTGACCCTGGGATGGGGCAGTGGTGTCACAGGTGCATCAGGTAGCTCCTATTTCTCACAGTGTAGCATACGATACTCTACGAATTTATCATTGATTATTTTGTAACCTAATTATGACAAAGATGTTATTTTCATACATTTAGTTTATCAACTCTAATGTGATGTAACAATTAAAATGTGTGGAATACGCATGAGGTGTCATATCTACATATCATAATTCGACATCATTCCTTCTTTCAATTAGTGTACAACATTGATCATACAGCTAGAACAATGGGTGTTCAGTAATGCAAGGGAATATACATAGCCCAAACAGCATCCTATCCGGGAGCCCAACGCTGAATAATACTAGGTGTAGGCTACTGATTATTATTGTTACTGGTGTCGGGTGTTGGTGTCGAACCTTGTTGGTGTCCGTGCTGGACCCCTAACACCGACACATGTGTTGGTGTCGGTGTTGGTGTCGGAGGCAGTGGTCTCGGTGTTGGTGTTGGTGTCGGACCTGCCGGTGTCGAGCATAACACTGGTCCTAGTAAACAATCATAATAACTGATCGAGTATACAATTCGATTAATTAATGTTAGTTGATTCCTTGGGATTTGGCTTTTGATGAGGTGATTCCCGGGTGACGGTGAGAGCGGGGGAGGGGGTGATTCAGATAGCAGGTAGCTAGCGGTTTCGACAGTGAATTCAGGCCGTCCCGGCGACTACCGGTATGTAATTCCGCCATCTTCCTTTACAAATCATGCATTCAAACCCTTTCCCGCGCACTTTCCAGGCAACATGTTGCCATGTGTGGCGCAATTTGTGTCTGCGATATTTGTCCAGTGTACACAGTGTCAGAAAATGTGGGTCCTGTTGTGTCGGACAGAAGTTGCGCAACATGTGTCGCAACCTGTGTCTAGTGTACACAGGCCTAAATGCTCGGTCAGATCAACCTGCAATTTCTCGTTTAGCTTTCTCATGAGGTGTTCTCATTAGGCGAACATGTGTTGTGTGGTGGGACTTTTTTCCTGAGAAAGTTTGATATGTATGTTTATCATGATGAGTTCATGAGCCATATGGTTTTCTGGGTATGTAAACCTGAGGTCGTGCTGAGTTCATGGATTCAGCTGTTTAGATAACAGAGATCAAGCTCATCTGCGAGTAAGATCAATCTGAAGTGTGTCATGTAATCACGCCAAGAAAAGACCTTGCAGATGAATAAAGGCCTTTCAGTATTGTTCCCACAGGGTCTACTCTATTTCCTATTGTCTAGACATATTTTGTGAGCGAATATATTTCAAAATCAAATGAATACATATTAAATATCCAATTTCTATTTCTTCCGCAGTTTATCTTCTGAATAAAGGGGAAAGGGGGAGGTGCGAAATGGCGCCACCACAGAAGACGGGGGAGATAACGGAGGCCAAGGCCAAAGAAGGTGAATAACCAAATACATATCTATTCCACCTCGAATGACTTTCTTAGTCATGAATTACTTCCTTAGTTTCAAATGACTTTCTAAGGCTAACAAATGGAATCAGAGGACGTATGTGAGATGGCCATTACACAGTTCAAACACAAAGAGAATTGAGATTGACACTTTAAGGCTCATGAGTCAGAATATATAACAGGAGGAAGTAATCGTACGCCCGAGCTTAGTCTTGTAACTGTGTGTTTGTTTGTGTGGATGCTGGTAATAACTCGTCCCCACCTGGATGAGTTTAAAAGCAAAAATGATCAGACGGGTCCTGTTGGGCAGAAAATTCGTTTGTTACTTCCTCGTAGGTAGTATAAGTGTTAACTCAAATATTGTTGTGAAGGAATGATATCCTGGAAAGTTCTTGCTCGATCCCTCTGTTATGGATTAAACTACTGGGTATCTATGCCTCCTATAGTACATGTATCATATTATTCAGGGGTCAGGTCGTAGGTCATCGGGGACCACCAGGGAGAAAACTAGAAACCTCAGAATAGATCACGAATGCTAGACTCGATCGAGCTAAAATTTAGTGTCTGGCCTCAGTACACAACTAAATTATTCTGAGTACACTATAGAACGTAGATCACAGGACATTGGGAGAAATTTATATGCTTGTCATTTTAGACTTGAAACTAAATTATTATATTGTCAACGGAAACTTACTGGACAGAGAATCGAACCATTTCAAGGCTCAGCGAGAGTGCGAACCGGGATACTGCAAATATTGTCAGCTGAGAGTTCTCCACCAGGGCCCCGCCCCACAAAGATCGAACTTACACACAATCTTGGGAACGATCTTAGATTCGATTTCAATGCGATTCATCGTACGCTAAGATCGATCGCTAAGATCGGTACCACAAAATCGATCTTACGCTACGATCGATTTCAATTATTTTTTAACTAGCGCCTGGCAACCCAGCTTTCAACCGCGATGTATTTTGCACCAATTTCGTTGAGTAAAATGCTAATAAACTCAACACACGTCAAGTGATGGGGGTTTTATTATCATGAATGATTCAATTTAATTGTGAATAACGATGAGTGCACGTTATTTTGCTCTCAATGAGCTCGAGTAGCGGAATACGTCGTCTATTTACTTCACTAATTTAGTTGAAGATTGCTCACAACCGCGGAGCCTAACGTTTGACACTGTGTATACTGTGGACAATATATAACATCAGGCTAACTTTGGCGATAAACACAGTCTTTCACAGTTTCAGTGTTAGCTGTTACTGTTATAGCATGTATCGGGCTATTGTTGGTTAGGTTTAACATCATGTGGTCCACTGCGGTAGATACGACATGTCCTCATATTCGTACTCGTAGTAACACAAAGTGAGTGACAACGATCGGATGAAATAAATGTTTATTTTGATGACCCGATCTGCAACATTCCTAATAATAATCAGAGAGTAATTTTGACGGAGCCTAACGTTAACGTTAGACCCAGGATTGTGATAGGATTGAATGTCAGACAGGAATAATGAAGAAAAACAGGATACTAGAGGATGGAATTTGCCTAAGTTTAAGTTTAAGTTGAATTGGGTAAACAAACGAACATCGGCAGGAGATGTCCGTTTTTCAGTTTCACGTTTTGGAAATAATTTAATAACAAGAACGCAACGATACGTAGTGAGTCCTTACCTTATTGTGACTAACAATTAAGTAACAAGTTATATATGTGTATAGCCCTGTATCGACTATGGGTGATGACGGCAGTTACACACCCTAAACCATATACCCAGACGTTGAAACGGGTCCTGGGTATATAATTATGTCCGAATTTCATTGTTGATAGTGTGCCAAAACTCTCGCGCTCCGCGCACATACGGTGTTATCCATTGTCTATTTCGATTTATCACATGAACATCATTGGGATATGGTTGTTATTAGTTGCGGGCAAACTGTTGACACTTTCAGTTCGTGTGAATGCTTCGGATGGACATCAATTGTTTTTCCATGTTCATGGCGGCTTATATCCATTTTTGGTGGTGTTGGCATTTTCTTCTGGAATGAACACAGCCTTGTTATTGATCCTTAGTTTATCGAGGAATGGTAGTGGTGTAGCGGTTACAGTGCTCGCCTCGCATGCTCATGGTGGGCGGTTCGAGTCTCGACTCGGTCGCTCATCTGAAGCCTTTTTTCTGTCGACTCAGCAGTGATGGGAACCTAGTGCTTTCACTAAAATAGGAAGCGGCGAGGAAAGGAGCCTACCTCATATGCCGTAGGCCTAGTTCATGGGACCTACCTTTCTCCTCGTTATTGATCGTCGGATCGAGTTTTTTAAGGTAACCACGTTGAAAGGTGTTGGAGACAATCATATTACATAGTTACTCAAATGCTCATGAAATATTTTCATGTGGAGAATTCGGGTACACCTCCCAGTAAAAATATGTTACCATTGGTCACGGCCCTTTTTGGATTGGATTGGATTGGATTGGATTTATTAGAGTCTCACATCGTGGCCCAGAGGCCAAATTACAGAAGATTGACAAATAATGATAAAAACATGAATGTGTACGCCTAATATATACAATGAGAGAAGTAACGAGACGAAAAAAGAGAGAACCCAACAAATTGTGAGCCCGTAGAATATTTCAGTTGTTGAGGAGCCTGCAAAGGTGGGGAAAGGCGCTATTCCCGTACCTATCAGTCTTGTACCGGAAATCCTTAAACGGTTTTGGGTTTCTCGTTGCCATACCATGGGTGCGCCGATTGGTGGGAACAGCTCAGCATATCTATTACTTTTGGTGCAAGCGACAGCAAGTTTGGTGCAAGGTTCAGTTCGCCTCACGGCCAGAAACTGGAGATTAAGGATCTCTATGGCTCCGCTGTAAGAATTATAGTTGGCACCCAAAATAATACGGCAAGCCCGTTTCTGGATACGTTCC
>JAUOBX010112273.1:0-12696 GCA_032360705.1 Eupentacta quinquesemita
AAAAGGTCAGGCTTGTGGTTACCCCCTGGCGCTGTCAGCTTAGGAGCAGTAAGTTCAGGGAGACCCATTTCTAATGTAATCAGTATTTTAAGCCGAACATATGCTAATCGAGTAGTGTTATCTGTATAATCCACGCAATTATTCCGTTTTCGCATGCCTAAGACTTGACGGATATAGATATATAGTTCGATATGTTTCAGTAGAGCCCAATGGAAGTTGTTTGATGTGTTCAATGTGCATAATTCATGCAGTTTTGTCAAGTTTGTTGTTTTCCACAGAATTTGGTAAACATGATTCATATATACATATATATATATATTCATATGTATTAATATATATTCATATATATATATATATATAAAACTCAATTGTTTAATGTTGTTTTACTGTTTCAGGAAGACAAAAATGCAGTTATATTTGAAAGTTATTATAGAACGCCATTAGGAAGCTAGACGTACTGAGACTGCTGGTTCCATTCCAGGGTCACATTGGATTGCTAAAGGTCACATTAAAACATATAACGGCCCGTCATCTACATAATTATACCCATTTGGGACCCAAGCCATGCCTCCTACTCAGCAGTCTGGGTGTTACTAGATCGATTATAAATTTACAACGTTAGGCTACCAGTATGCGACAGTCGATGAAATGTATACAAGTTTGTTCGTTTTTTCTTTACTGCAGGCACATTTACAGCAACCCTATTGGATTCATCTCAACCAGGGCTTTAACAGGATTTACAACCGCAATGTCACTGTGAGATCTCATTAACAGTGAAACTATAGGTTGTCAAAAATGATATATTCTCTATACAGTCCTGTACTGTTTACATGCCTTCAACTTGGAACATCATCATGGTATACGAGTTGTACGAATAATACTTAATTGGGATAATAGTTGTAGTTATGAGGCCCCTTCCCATCGCTATTTTTCACCGCGACACGAATAGTGTCTTCGGATGTTATGGTTTGAGGAGTGTAGCCAGTGTTTTCGCCGCCGCTGGGAACATTAGTCGTATCTCCTCAGCGCAATAACTTTCCAACGCAATGTTTTACCGATCGACCTGAAACCAATGTTAGTCCTTCAACAAATTACGGTTGTGTTCAAGTGGCCCCAATACTAGGGAGCTGCATAATTTACAGGAACTTGTGAGACAAAAATCGACTACAGTTGATAACGAAAACATATGAAGATTATCGGGGTTCAACCTGACATGAATTGTTAAATTGTTCCAATATCGCAGGATTTGAAGGAAACTGGGTGGAAGTTAATTTTGCATGATATACGCAGGTAGAGAGCTGTGGGATTACCCGCCAGCACATGGCTAGCTAATTCCAGAAATTATGCCACGGGATTTGAAACCACAACAGTCTTTTTAGTTCATGAAAAATGAATTGACAATATTCCCTACGATTCCATATTTCGTTGGACTTATATATCATATTTTCAGCAATATAATAATGAATGAATGTTCTCAACTAAGTCCATACCGTCGGACCACACCAACTGAAAGTGTTCCTTCTTTTCTCGGCAGATATCTCAACTGCAGCACACTAGAGACTTTACCTGCTGCTACAAAGCCAATTAACAGGTATCTTGAGACTGTGTGTTATTACCCATTATTCCAGGGAGTGTTTATTCACCATCCAGGGGATTATGACGCAGAAAGTAGAATGATTATCACATGTTCATAATACCAATGTCCATTCAGATACTGAGTAGGCAGGGGGGTGGGTATGCCTGGCCCACCACTCCTCGCCATGGCCACAGCTCCGTGTGATCTACAGTTGTCCATACTGAAGCTAACCGCCCGGCGCCCCTTCCCTGAGAAAATAGATGAATATGTACGGATAGATAGCTGCGAATCCTTTACTCATTACACTCTAAATCGCGCTGCCCCAATGTGCACAAGGTCGGAGGAGGTATCAGGCAGCCTGTTTGGTGTGGCGCAACATGGGTCATTCTTGTTCAATCCCCATGTAGGGATACAGGTAAAACATTGTTTGTGTTTTGTGTTTGTGTGTTTCTAGTTATGATTTCCATATCGTTGGAGTTGTCCTTGCATGACTCTTACATAACCACTGAAAACGCAAATGCATTTCGATGTCGTGTTCACGCAAAACCAATAGTAACAGGTAGAAATACCATGGGATTTACAAAAATAGCATTGAACGGAACAAATGAGAACAAATATCTTAGGGGAAATGCTGATAACGATAATGCAGAATACGAATACACCAAGAAACTATACATATGACTGCATGTAAAGACGATGCACAGAGGGAACCTGCTAATAAGTGACTTAGCTAAGCTAGTCCTGGTACTGAGTCGTGACTCTCTTCCCCAAGTGTTTTGTTGCACATTTTCACCAGCACTACAGTTGTGTTCTTCACTTGACTATAACACTAAAATGACATCGATTTGGCTCTTCTATAAACATGTAATTTCACTTATTTCTTGATGTTCATTCATAACCTTTTATTTGTGAAGCGTGGTAGCCCGGTTAGCTAGAGCGTCGAGCTGGTAATCCGGAGGTTACCAGTTCAAGCCCGCTTTGCACTCCTGAACATGATACCTCATCCCGATTGCTCACAATAAGTGGAATGTGATTTTTATGTTGCCGTCTGCATTCAATGACACCTACTTCGCATTGAGGTCACGCTCCGGAGGCGTTGCCTTGGCCCGTGCCTTGCTAGGGTTCGCAGCTGACGAGAGTACTGTATCCAGGTATGTATTCTTGCCAGCTTGCATGGGATCGCCGGATCGGTACACGTGTCCGGCGAGTGAACTATACAAGAATAATAACACAAGCATCACTCCCAATGTTATTCCTAATAGAAATGGCCCATTTGTTTCCCAATGTTGGTACTGTGACCACTGCAGATATACAGTATAGCTGTATATAACGGACTTTCAAGGCGCTTGGCTTTTACCCTCAACTAATTGGCTGAAGTGATCCTAATATGGACAGCAAACATGAGGTTGCCAGTTTATTATCACCTCGAGATAGCACCCTTAATTCCCATTCTCACGGATTTACGAGAGAGTGAAAGACATAATTAGTTTGTTCATATGTGATCCTGACTGAACAAACTGTTGACAATTAGTTAAACTGATTAAATTAGGTCTATTAGAGAGAAGCAAATAATCTAGCACTCTCTCAGTCTCATATGAGGTTGATGGGTAAAGTGGGTTAAGTAGACAGCAGCAGTTCATTTCTAACCGGATGGATTGAGGATAACAAAATATCACCTGTGTTTCTGACAAGTTTGAGTGGGCAGGTAAAACACACTACTTATTTTAGAAAATGTTATCATGGGGTGAGTTGCGAAACCTTAGTATTTTGCGCCTTATAAATGTAAATATTATTATTATTATCTGTTTTTGTGAAAATGTGCCTCAGTCTCCTCTTCGGGAAGTTTCATTTTTGAATAGCCTCGGTTGTAAACCGTTGCTCGTCTGAGCACCCAGTTGGTTTCGAAAATAACGATGACTTCTACTAAGAACAGATGATATTATTATCCATTTTCTGTGAAAATGTGCAAAGTTTTCCCTTGCCCCTCCCTATTTCGTTTTTTTTCCTTGATATGCCTTAGATGCAAACTGGTGCAATGTAGCATATTTAGGCACCCAACTAGTTTTGGAAGTATCAATGCCTTTAACCTTTCCAGGTATTTCACAAAGAACAGATAATACTATGATATCATTTTTTGTACACATTTCAAATATGTCCCCTCTCGTGGGTGAATTTTGCTGTTTTAAATGGTCTAGAAGCAAACTGGTGCAATGCAGTACATAATATTCCCCCAGCTCGTTTTGAAAATAATCATGATTTTTTACCAGGACCGATGATAATATGATCTGTTATGTGGCTGCAAGCCTGCATGAGAGTTACCGACTCACCGAACGAGTCAATGAGGCAATTGGGAATCATGTTGCACTAAACCAAACCAGTACTCATACAGCTTAACGTTCGCACCCAAATTCAGCGCGGCGGCGCGGCGCCCGGTGTGGACGTCCCTTTATAACATCAATGTTTCCGTGTTGCCTTCTTCAGCTGAGCGTGTGTGCAGTATATGGGTCAACATTATTCTCCACGGTCCTGGTGGCATATACGAGCTGCGTTATCATTTCAAATATGTATTTTGGAAAATATATGGAAAACACCAACACTATGCGAACCCCCATGGCTACGGGGCTGCAGTAGTATAATTTTATCACAATAAGAACAGTGACCATTTTTAAATCAAAGATGGCCGCCATTTTCGTTCTAAATGAGTCTTCGAATGTAGTGAATATATATATCATTTCCGTGGCTGATCTAACTGCCGCAATGCCAACGAACTCAGTAATAATGTTTTCTTCACTATTTTATGGATTGGTAATTCTGGAATCCAAGATGGCCTTCATTTCCATATGGAAATCACCATATCTCTCGTGCGTTGTAGTTGTACGATGGGCTATAATGCCTATCGTGTCTATGGCGAACGAAATAGCTTGATACCAATAAGCCAACCCAACGGCTCCAGTATTAACGAACCTAGTAGCAAATATTTTCCATCACTATTGAAAACGGCTGCCATTTTGACATCCAAGATGGCGGCTATTTTCGTACGGAAATGATATAACGCTTCGAATGTAGTGACTATAAAAAAAAAGGTAGCTGATTTGACAGCTGCAATACCAACATACCAATTCAAGGTCTCTTTCACTATTACAAAGGGTGGTCATTTAGAAATCCAAAATGACAGCTATTTTTCTATGAAAATTATCATAAACCTTAGTGTGTAGTGTTTGTACGCCGGGGGCTATAGTGGCTATCGCTTCATGGCGAATTCAATAGCACTGATACCAACAAGCCGAGTAATCTTCATGCGTAGTGACAATAGTGCTATCATCACTATCATGTAAGAGGTAACCCTAATACTTGCAATACTAATAACTCTGGTTTGGATAGTAGTTGAATTATCATTAAAAGTTTTGAAAGGCCAGATGGCGCATATGTAGTCCCAGTAGATTTGCCTTCCGAATAGGCTAATCCGTTGCATGGACATCCGACCACAACCGAATCCACGAGCTCAGTGAATAATGCAGCATCATCAGCAAAGTCCAAGTCAATTTCTTTCAATCCATTCCGGTGTTGAAAAATGTGGGAGCTAGAATGTATCCATGTCGTCCCCCTCCTAAGCAGCAGGGAGGAATTCATATGATCCACCAGCACCACGCAGTACGGGATTAAAGAGATGATATCAGTTGCACAAGATGCGTTGGTGGCATAATGCACCGATTTATGATTCTACAAGAAAAAGCGTCTCTTCCCACGTCAATTGCCTCAAAGAGTCAAAGTAAGGCTGTACGAAAGACTGAACTCCCGCAATGACTCAGGAAATTCACAGAGATCAAAGAGGCAAGCGATGCAACCTTCACCTTTCTTTGAGCGAAACTCGATGCGCTCACACCTAAGTATCCTTCGTCCAAACCCTGTTTAAGATGAATATAGCAAAACTGTACCCGGTACACGCATCAAGATTATCTTTAATTTATTCGGGATGACAACCGATTGGCAACCAGGGACCCGGCGTGTGGTTAAGCCTTGTACGAATCCCCAATGTACCCGGCTTAGTGGCCCTTACATTAGATTAATCAGCTACCGTACATTGACAGCTGGGCAACGTAACACAGAAGCCGAGTTATGGAGATTCGGAATCTGCATCAGGATACCAGTCGCGCCGACACTATCTCCACGCATTACCTTTATTACCATACATCGGATTTTACCATCGAGTCGAGCCAGGCGAATCGACTGACTAAGTCAGCTGTATCTCTAGAAAATGCTTCGATCCTGGGAAAATACAAGATTATAGTACACATGAGCCCTCTTGAATACTCTGGAGTTTTTTAGTATTCTCCACCTGTCTGTCTACCTAACAGTCACACAATGGTTAGAACATTGAGACCAATAACCAACAACAGCAAGCCTGTCCCATCACTCTTTCAACTATCCCCCAGCAACAGTGGTGTCCATTGTTGTCTCCTCAAATGATTTTGCAACACAAGGAAGAATAGTATCACACACAAAACTGACTTGGGTATAGAATGCCTCAGTATACAGTCATTGACTGACGCTACTTGTGAAACCAATGGAACAAGACCCTAACGAGTTCCTTCGACAAGACCAGATGGAGCGAGGGGATATTCCAAGAACCAAACCGGTCTCAGATTGGGCTCAGATTGGGCTCAGGCGGCGCCGAACACGAGGCCAAGAACGTCGGACACATCTCATACGCCCGAGCCTCCATATGTTTCATCTTCCGACATTTGGCAGCTGCGTTGGTGGGCTCCCAATACTGCTTTCGATTGTGTTCTCGCCTCGAAATCGTATTTGCCTAGTGGATGTGTACTTGAGATGGTTCGTACATCGGTACATAAACTGAGTCGACCATGTTGAACAGTGTATACGCCTGCATCAGTCGAATCCATTCGACAGACTTCAATTCAACAGCTCCGATGGCAATGAGTAAGAGTATGACGTGTACCGATCCCTGATCCCCTTGCGATTGATTCTGGAACTGAGGCGGGTTTGTTCAGTCTGTAGAACTCCGGACTAATGATCAGTAAATTGCGAGTTCGAATCTCAGTAAAGCCAGGGATGCTTTCCTGAAGTGATGTTGTCCCACGGTACCCGCGTGTTGAAGGGGTATCCTGTGAGGTGGCTTGTGGAGAGAAGTGTGCGCTGCATGTGGCAGCCACTATTGGGTAGTTCCACGGGTACGCGACACACCGCTTTGGTGCGTCGGGAGAGACCATAAAGAGTTGAGCATAGATAAGTCACTATAATCAGAGAGTAATATCTGTAAATTACTTTGAGGCTGTAAACAGTGATGAAGCGCTATTTAAGAACCGGATAATAGTAAGTTATGCAAATCCTGCTGACCCATATATTGAATAGTGGCCATTTTGTAAATCAAAATGTCCACCACTTTCGATTAGAACAAATAATCTAGCTAAAGATCTTCCAAAGAGCAATCAGTCTGATCAAATAGTCAAATATACGGCGCCACCGGCTTGATTGAATATTGGAATTAAACCATGATTAAGGCAAACTATGTGCAATGGCATATGGTGGCCATATTGAATTTCGTAATAACCACCATGTAATGTTGATAGAAGCAGTACGACTGGCTACATAGGAACCACAGCTAATAAAGTTGCATCTCGAAACAACAACACACAATAGCCCTATAGACAATACACAAACATATATTTTCATATAAATATGGCGGCCATCTTATAATTCAAACATCACTACAACCCAGGCGATGCAGCCACTACACACGAATATATAGGATAATATCTATGTGAAAATGGCAGCCGTATTGAAATTCATAATAGCCGCCCTTTCGTTATAGTGAAGAATACTATATTACGGGGCTCGTTGGTATTGGTGCTGTTAGATCGGCCACTAAAATAAACTCTCCAGCCACTCTATTTGAAGTGATATTATCATTTCAGTATCGAATGGCGGCCATCTTAGGATTCGAATGGCCACTGTTTCATTACCACTGGGTTTTCCGGTATTGTATCCATTTGAACATGTGAATGCTAAAAATGGCCGCCAAGACGTGCATGAGAAAATGGCACCCTCCATTTTCGAATTCTCCATAATCGAAATAACCAAAAAGTGCAATAAAATTGCTTTAGGCCGGGCTATCTCGGAGACCCTTTTTTACATCACAATCCATACTATTAGGTCTTCCAGTGCATAGCGGTGTGACCCCTTTTGAATACAAAATACAGGCAACCTATTCCGACGTCGTTGGCGCGCTGGGGAGGGAGAGAGGATGTAAACTTCCTTCTGAAAATACCCGGGGGATTAATCCCTCACGGACATTTAGGTTTCTGGAGCTGTTCATTGTTCATACTATATATATGAGAGTCCCTCTTTGGAAAAAAAAAACCTTCCATAATAATTCACATGGAGGGAATTCCCTCCTAGAGTTGGAAGTTAGCGCCACATATTGCCTGGTGATTAGTTGCAGTTAGCTAAGCCGGATCACAATTACCTGTATTTACCTGTACCTGTAGCTAACGATGGGAGAAAGAGCTAGGTTATCGTAACCC
This sequence comes from Eupentacta quinquesemita, assembly GCA_032360705.1. Classification (NCBI taxonomy): domain Eukaryota; kingdom Metazoa; phylum Echinodermata; class Holothuroidea; order Dendrochirotida; family Sclerodactylidae; genus Eupentacta; species Eupentacta quinquesemita. Next base: position 8,122 of record JAUOBX010112273.1, read on the forward strand.
CATTGTTCTGAAATATCTGTCTAGATGTCCTTTGAACTGGTTTGTACTGGTTGCACTGATGACAGATTTTGGGAGGGCATTCTATTCTGCAATTACCATAATGAATGTTCCCTGAAATTGAATTCTGAATATTTGGTAGAGTTTAGTATGGCCTCAGGTGAAGGAAATTATACTATACTCGAACCAGATAGTGCTGTTGACATTCTCATATCCTTTCATGATTTCCAATACTTCTCAATCGAATCAATATCGCCTCTCAAATATGGGTTCCATGTCTGAACAAAGGCCTGACAAGCGACCTAATTATACAACTTTAACATAAGTCCCTGTTCTCTCGGATATGATGGTATGTGTAATTATATTAGGTCTCTTCACACAATCAGCACCCTGAGGGTTGACTTTAAGGGAATTCGATACAAATATTATTTTTCTCTTTTACAACATCTAGCGGTTGACCATTCATTTCATAGTTATGGCATGGGTACCATAGGTACTGTATACTGTATGTTGAACAACATCTGCCGAAGACCATAAATGAATTTTGTTAATATCCTCTTGCAAGGACGATGCCCCACCATGATCTGTATTCGATCTGAAGACTTGGTGTCGTCAGCAAATTTCAGTATATGATTGGATATTCCATCATCAATTTCATTTATAAAAACTAGAAACAGTACAGGCCCTAGTGCAGAGCCCTTATCAATTTCACTAGTTACATATTCCAAGGAAGTCAATAGGTTGATAAGTGTTGAACGACCCCTCATGAAGCCGTGCTGTGAGTCCCTCGGAAGTTTATTCTTATCCAAGTGTTTACGATAGCGTCCTTCACTAGCATTTCCATACCTTTGCAGACAGTGGATGTGAGATTCACACGTCGGTATTTGCATGCTTCATGTTTTCACCCCTTCTTTAATATTGGTGACACATTTGACTCTGTTCACTTGGAACGAACCTCCCTCCAATGATTCACTAAATATTTTTGCAAGTGGGTGACATACTTCAGGAGCTTTATATATCAGGACATTGTTATATATATATACAATATGGCTCTTGCGTCTTGTCTATTTTCAGCTTCTGGATCTTGTTATAAACATCATCTTCAGTAATAATCAGGTTCATAAGTCGTGCTCCCTCCACTCCTCCAAATACCTGCGTCGGCTCGGTGATATTTACAATGTCTCCTAGAGTGAATACGTAATTACAATTGTTCAAGATATTTGCCATCGCTATATTGTCATGTGTCGTGTTGCCTTCAGGCATTCGGAGTCCCACTGTGTCCTCGAATTTGCTTTTTGAACGAACGAACGAATAGAAATACTTTGTATCCGGAAGAGAGTGATAGTCCGGAGAGGAAATCAAAATCAGGAATGTCAACTCAAGTTGATCTGAATTTCCATTAGCACAGCTGGTACCATAGGGTCCACCTGTGTTGGAGAATAACAGCAGGTTCCGGGAGTGTAGCATAAATATGACACCAGTAATTAGCTAGGCTATTAAGCTAGGACGTCCTGTCAGAAAAATATCAAGGATTATCATCTGATCGATCTATCACTAGAAATACAACATGGCAGTAAAAATAGAATGTAGTCAATAGTATTCACAGCAAAATGACAAAACGGGGAAGTGTGGAGCAATTTCACTACTGATATATTACAAAACTGCACATCACTGCAACCAGCCGAACCAAGTCAATTACGAAATTATGAACAAAGATATCAACAGCAACTTGTCGGGATGGAAACCGCATGACTTCCAATAACTTTGCACATACATACAAACACGAAGACGGCCGCAATGACCCATTTCGCAAGGGATGGAACAAGAACTTCCAGGCCTACTATAGAATGTAAAACAGAAGTGACCAAAATAGGATATGTTTTTGGAGTGTGCAGTGGTCGGGAGAATTTGGGTTCAATAACCCCTCCCCGTCACTAAGCCTGAACAGGAAAATTTCTGGGCCTGATCAGGGATAATAGGATAAATCATAAGTAATTTGGAGCACTACAGAGAGACGGAAATTTAGAGTGTACTTTTGATAACCTCGCAATTGTAGGTCACACGGTGTTAATCCATATATCGTTTTGTCAATAATACACCATTGAATCCAATAATACCTTAACGACTGTCAGAGGAATGAAATGGTCAATTCGAGGATTAATGTGAGTGACTTTAATGACCCTATCTAGCATTGTTGATATGTTTGATAATACCCCCTGCCCGGCAAACAACTACTCCGAAATGGTCAACCCTGTGTGACTCCGGTTTCAGGAGTTATTGATGTTTCCAACATTCAACTAAGGTCCAAGGTAACTTTGAGAGACCAACTCAAGAATAGAGCACATCTACTCCACATGCCAAAGCCACGTACCAACTATGGAGTTGATGACATTTGCAGTCTCAGAGTTAGGGGCGTCACAAGAATGCACGGTTGGATATAAACACACACACTCCTATACATGCAGAGACGTCTCAACGATCCCTTTTGCAAAGAATCAGAATCTGAGAGCAATTTTGAGTATTGTGGTATAGGCCTATAACCTCTTTGATTTTTATTATGAGCGTTGCACTCCGTACATGTACTGATGTGATCAGTGAAAGCATAGGAAGACTGGCAACTAGAAATGAAAAAGAATGTCGATGGTTATAGCTATGGGTCGTTCACACTTACGTATTTATTGATATGTATTATCGGAAGAACCCTAAGAAAGGAGCATAATTGTAACTGCCTGGTGTAAACAGTGTACGCCTTTTATTATAATTACTATAGTTCTATTAACATCAAGACAACAAATTATATATATTCGGAACTTGTGATTAGTCTTGTGATTAAACTTGTGATTAGTATAATACTATGTGTGTGATGTCCAATGACCATATCGACTGACCAGGTATATCAGGACAGATCAATCTTCCTAAATGAGTATTTAATGCATGTGTATGTTATATTGTGATGTCACTGAATTAAATACTACAGTTTATCAAACCTGTTATCGAACAACAGTCTGTATTTTCATCCACTTTGCCAACAGCTCTTGCGTCTCAGAGAATTTCGTGCCTGTTTTGCGCTTCGATCATCCATCTGTGTCAATAAGGACAAGTGTAGACACACTGCGGGGATGGAGCTGTGAACCACGCAAAACTATTCTACTGAACATGACTTGCGCTCCATGTCAGCGTGGATCCAGTTTCAATTTTGATACATGCGAAAATTGTTCTGCAGGTAAGCTTGATAATAATCTTGGAGCCTGAGTCTCAAGGGCAATATATCTATGGAATGAAGCATCTTCATCAGACGGTAGCCTTGGCTTGTTTTGCTCATTTACAATAAGACTGTCATAGTTATTCTGAAGCTGGTCCAAAATGTGTGATTCACTTACACATTCATTTCCCATTGAATTGATTCTGAGTCATTTGCTTTTCCTTCCAAGGTGGATTTTATCAAGATGATATCGGAACCACCAGTTGCAATCTCTGTGACAACGGCACATTTGTGAACTACCCAGGAGGGATATCTTTGAGGGAATGTAGGGTTTGCCCTGGAGGGACTGATCTCGGGAGACATGCCGGTTACCGTGCATGTTTCTGTAATGAAGAGAATACACGAACACATCGATTTGAAGGATGCAAGCCGTGCTTGCACAAGGGTGTAAACTGCTCCCGTGATTACCAGTATCTACAGAGTGGATACTATTGGAACTGGTCGTACCCTGGTGTGAATCTGACAGAGTATAAACAGTTTGTCATGAATTTGCAGACGGAGAATAACAGTTACGCAAGTGACTCCATCGAATACAAGCGTGCGATGCCGATAATCCATGCATGTCACAGGGCAGCGAGCTGCAAGAACAATAACAGTGACACGTACATAGGAATTGAAGGCGTGTGTGACGTCGGTTACCGTGGGTGGTTGTGCAATAAATGTCAGAACGACTACTACTCGGTGCTGTATATTTGCAACCAATGCCCTAAAGTATGGGTGGTGGTTCTTCAGTTGACTATACTGGTATCCCTAATCACTGGAGCTTTTGTTGTCATAGTGTGGCAACATAACAGATCCGACAATATAGAGGGCACTCGGTCAATGGTGGCTACGTTTTCAGCTAGAATCAAGATCATGCTAGGCTTCTACCAAGTGGTGGGGGAACTTACAGAATCCTTCCGAGAAGTTACATGGGGCAACGTCTTGGTGTATTTGGGGGAAATAATTACCTTCCTGCAATTCCATCTCCTGAAGTTCTTTGTGCGTCCTCGCTGTCTGAACGAGAAATTTGACATCAATCCGCTACTGCAGTTCAAGATCAGCTTGCTTGCTCCTCTGGCTACTCTGGTGCTCTCACTGGTTGTCTACCTCGCCTGTAGAGTTTATCTCAAAAGATGGAAGCGTCATAGATGCGAGGAACTATCTGGAAAACTCATCAATATCAAATCGAGGCTCTATACATACGTCCTCCTGTTCTTTTTCGTCACCTATCCACCGACATGTGCTGCGATTTTTGAGCTCTACCCGAGTGCATGTAAGGCCTTTTCAGTTGTCCAAGGTAGCAACCAAACAATCTTGTTGCTCCGATCCGATTT
>JAUOBX010112384.1:0-12696 GCA_032360705.1 Eupentacta quinquesemita
TCCCCCTCTTCTCGTCTCCCTCTTTTTCTTTTTCTTTCTTCCTTTTCAACCCCCCACGCCCCCCCTGGATACGCGCCTGCATATAGAAGGCCAATCAGGAGTTCATTCATACAGTATGGGCAGCGGATAGCAGAACCTTATTTACGACTTTGGCCTCGTTAGTGACCATAATTGAGCGGTTTACGAGTGATGCACTATTGATCCCTGTTTTAGGTTTAGTGGGGATGCAGGCTTCGCCAGATTGAACTTCACCGGAGCTGTACACGTAATGACCTCTAGTTCAACGCTATATCGACTATGGAATAATTACTCTCGGTGACTCCAATGAGCACAATGCACAGTGGCTTACTCATTATACAGGCTCTGGCAAAGGTGGTACCGGAGTTAAATCATTTGCTATTACTAACAATCGTACTCAACTCATTGACGCAATCGTTCCCTTTCCCGGCCGGGCCCTGAATCTGCTAGCATGTTAGCTCTCTTTCTCAAGCTCATATTTACTGTGCCGCTATTCTCCAATAGCTTCCTCTGACCATTGTCTCATGACTACAGGACCCTCGTTTAACCCATTTAACCCAAACATTGAAACAAAGGTTCTGGAATCATTCCAAAGCCAGTTGCCCTCACTGAGAAGCCATATATGACCCGGATATGAAATCCAGATATGGCCCATATATGGCATGCCATATATGGGCCATATACGAAATCCAGATATAGCCATATCGAAAAATTTCCAGATCTAACCAGACAAACATATCAAGTTTCATTTGGCTCTTCTTCATCTGGCCCATATAAAGTTTGTTCTGGCTCTATCTGGCCAGATAGATGTTTATACTCATATCTGGATATATTCTATATCAAATCAGATCTGGCTTCATCTGGCCATATCAAGTCTTTATCTAGCATGATTCCTCCAGATATAATCCCATATATGGCATTTCAGTGAGGGGATGGTTCAGGCCTGGTCGCTTGTTCAGTTGAAGCTGGGTGAGTGGACGCGGCGGGTGGATGCGACTAGGTGCCTTCCAGGCGTGTGCTCCCATGAGTAAGTGAGTGAATGGGGGAGTGAGTATAAGAGAGTGTTGATGTGTTGATCAGTTATGTTGGGATGTTGATTCCCCGTCGCAACACCCCTGCAACACGATACCATGGTGTCCTGGAATATGGACTTGTATAGCGGCCGCTGCCTCCGCCGCGACCACCACTTTCCGATGTATTAGGAGTGAGGCCACGGAAGTCTTTTATTCGCATGGGAATCCGTGGGTTGGTGTAATACTTCTTGCTCGGTAACGCTGATTGATCCACTAATTTCAATAATAGGGGTGTTAGATGCGAACGATTAAAGATTGTCGGAATCAAACTCGGTGGATTTGGACTACATCCAATTCAGATGTGTTATTTTATATACGAATTCGAAGCTATTGGTGATGTTGCTGTTATCACACAGTAAGGTTGAATTCCAATGCTAAAAAAAACTAGGAACTGATGAATTCGGCGATATATCATCCGTAGCTATCGACGCTTCGAAACGAACCGTTGGGTCCCGACAAAAGTTAAACCACCAATAGTTGGTATGTAGTGTCCGTGCAGTATTTTACTATTTCCCATGTAGGATGTTAATTCCCTGATTTTAAATATCACAGTTCATACCATGGGGATCAAAGTACATGGTCGACATATTAACCACCACTTACAATCAAATGTCAACGACGACTGCATAGCCGCACTGGCGGGTCGTTGTGTTTACTCTTTGAATAGCGGGTAAATAGTCAGCGATGTTGACTCGATCTTCCCCTGGACGCTATATGGGCCTTATATTAGGAAAGAACTATACAGGGTCTTGCACACATGTGCTACAATGGGACGATGGACGAAAGCTTACATGTTATAGCTGCTGTCGCAACTTTTCTGGATTTTTATGCTTACCGTTGTTATCTAACAAACAAGACTATCGAACTTCACATAATCGTACGCATGATTTCAGACAATGTGAACGTTTCAACCCGTTGAGCCTGCTTCCTTGTAGACAACCATTACGATGATCCAAATGGGGTCCTTGGTCAGGTAATAACGTGGAAATTATACAGGATATTTTTGGAGTGGTCTGATCAATCGAAGTATGTTCAAATTGCTCAAATCTGGACAACATTGAACTTATCCAGCAGTCAAGCATTGGATATGTGATTTCTCATCGTCTTTTTTAATGCACTTGGAGGGAAACATTCAGTACAATTTCATTTCACACACAGGGAGTGCCGTCATGGTTTTTGTTCGTTACAAGGAGAATTGCGATAGCCATTAGTAATTATTGCATTTGAGTATTCAGCAGGGCTTCCCAGATGCTCGTTTAAGACGATTTGTATGAAACTATCTCCGATTGGCCTTGGTGTCATTATGTGATTGGAATGTGATTGTGAACTCAGAAATAACGGAATCAGTTGTTGTGCGAAACGAAGGTTCCGTTCCCTGAGTTGACGGTTGGATTAATTCATTTCAAAGCCAAATCCCACTAAAAAACAGATGGAAATCGCTTCGATCCAGGATTGATTCACTTGAAATATGTCCCTAGGAGGAACACCAGCAGTGGATGATATCGATAATGGTTTGCAACTTTCTATGCTTAGGCCTGTATGAAACAAGTTGAGACTGACAATTCCAAGATGGGAAGATTGACGTTCCATGTCAGACGGTCGCTGCTAAAATCTGACACATTCTGTCTGAGTATTGCTCTTGTAACAGCAGTGCTTGTGTTCAGCTTCGGATTCCAATATGGCGTCATGGACAGTTCCGAGGTAGCGAATGGTTACTATGATTACCGACACAGACTTTCAACTGGACGAAGGCTCAGTAACGTGCACATCATCGAGGAAATAGACGATGGGGACGATTGGGAAGGGGTCGAGTTGAGTCGACGAGTGGTCAAACCTGAGATCGAGGAAAATGGCGAGAACAAACCGGCGTTACTCGTCAAAGGAGATCTCGCTCCTGCCGCCGAGGAAAATCGGAGACCAAAATCTCAGAATGAGATACTAGGTATTTCAACAGAGTGTCCCAAAATGGCGCGACCGGGGACGAATGTCGTGCTTTATAACTCACTGACCATGTGCGCAAGCCACGTCCTCCTCAATATGGCAAAATACGCTAATAACGAGCTCTTCGTAGAGGATTTGAAGGACCCGCTCCACAAGAGCTCGCACCCGGAGCGGGATCTGTTGAAGTATGTGGAGCAGAAGCCCCGACCGTCGCTTTTCCACTTCCATACGAGGTACTGCCATATATCGTCCAATGAGGATCGAAGCGTCAGCTACATTAGCATGGTACGGAACCCATTGGATAGACTGGTCGCGCAGTACCACGCCGATATGCGCGTATTCACCAAAGCCGGGGTCAAGGTCAAGTCTTATAGCGAATGCGTGGCGAATCACGACAAGATGTGCGTAGGGAATTGGACAAGAAACACTATCGTTCGCCACTTTTGTGGGTACGATCCCCGATGCGAAACATCGTCGACATGGGCTTTCGAGAGGGCACGCGCAAATATCGCTGATAACTATCTCGTGGTAGGCATAGTCTCCGAATATGAGCGATTCCTTCAACTCCTTGAGAGGCTCGCGCCGACGGTTTTCAAGGTACACGAAGACTCGGGCGCTGATATGTCGAAGGTATTGGATAAACGGATCTTCGAAAGCGCGCTCGATGAACTGTCTGACGAGGCTAAAACGCGAATGGAGAAGCACGTTGAGATGGATCTTAAAATGTACAACTTTATCAGGGAACGGTTTAGAAAACAGTTGCAGATATGTGGTCTTGGTTAGTAAATGCAACAATATTCATAGTTAGTAGGGTATAAACGGCATACCGTTAACATCTGAACATAACGCTCGACGCTCGGATCGCCGGCCTCCCCCACCTCTAAGGCTGTATTCGACTCTCCGATTCCAGTGTGAACGTACGTGCCGAACAAGCAAGAACGCAGAATCTCACACCACCTCGGCAGTGGGCACAGTGGCAATGAACAGCGGAACCTCGAGTGGGAAAATATCGGGAACGTATCTGAAAAGAACGAACGCTTCGTTGATGCAATTTATGTTTTGAAATTTCGATAAAACTAACATGGTCATTTCGGAAAAACATGTAGGATCAGTTCAAACTGACAGGAGTAAATGACTTGAAAACCAGATTTGTGCGATGGTTCTTGTGAAAATGAACAGTGGCTATTGTGAGATATATAGCCTACGGTACACAGGCCCGTCATGCAGACCTGTCAATGCACCTGCTCTGTTAACTCTTCCAAGGTCACCTGCAATGCAAACCCCCAGCTGCAGCATGGCTATACTTTCATGTTGATTCAGATTCCCAAGATGGAATAAAAGTGCTATGACTTGTCTGTCAGGGAGTACTTATTGACACGACCAAGGGCTACTCTTCCTGAAACATCACTTGAGTATTAACATGTTAATAAAATAGTTTTGCATAGTAGAGTTTGAAAAAGTGAAAACCCCATCACCCCTTAACCCATAACCCATGCAGCATAATTGAAAACTAGTTCCAGTATGATTTGCCTAGACTGATATTCTTTCTTTTAATGTGTGTTCGTCACTGAATAACATGTTCGCACGGTTCGTGGACAGTGAGAGCAGGGAGACGAATACAGCCATATATCTCCAAGGTTGAAAAGAGAACTTCAACTGTTGAACGACTCTATGCGATATACAGCACCGCGTGGCATGTCATTTGATATTTTCTATACGCCCAGTAATAATTTGATTTTTCATCTGGTTTAGTCAAAGAAACATTACGCTCGAATCGCCGGCCTCCCCACCTTTAAGGCTGTATTCGACTCTCTGATTCCACTTTTCGCGAACACTGGGAACAGTGTGAACGTCCGTTCCGAACAAGCAAGAACGAGTTCGCACGGTTCGTGAACAGTACAGGGAGTCGAATACAGCCATATATCTCCAAGGTTGAAAAGAGAATTTCAACTGTTGAACGGCTCCATGCGATATAGAGCACCGCGTGGCATGTCATTTGGTATTTTCATACGGCCTAGTAATGATTCGATTTTTTTTATCTGGTTCAGTCAGAAGGTCACATCAGGTCAACATAGGTCGAAGTATGGGAACCTTGTAAACAAAATAACTTCTGTTTATATACGGGCTTCATGCTCGGTATGTAGATTGGGCATATTGGGTACATAATCCTTATTTATTTGTGGTCGAAGGGTCAATAATGGTAGCCTACTTCATAAATACAATCAACAGTTTACTACAATTGTGTAGAAGGCTCGTCTATGCATTATTCATCTCCAATATTACACAAATCAGATTCATATTCCTGGGCTGGTGTTGCATTGAGGTTCACTAACTTTACTTCACTGAGGAGCGAGGATACACTTGGTGTACAGTGTAGTGTTGCTGCCTCGATGATATTTGATCAATTGATTACTTGTGTGAACAGTGTTCAATAAAGTAAGATCCTTGCCCATTCCACAATGTTGGCTACTCCTCATCCCATGAACAAACGAACCGTCTTCTAGAAGTGACCATTATATTGGAACAAGCCATTCGTCATTTGACTCGATTCGCCCTGATAGTGTTGGTTGGAATAATTCAGGGTAACCAAGCTATAGGCATCCGAAATCTTGTCACCACGATGTTGACTGAAACATCTTATTTGGGATAATTTGAACTGAAAATCATGAATTAAAATTGAAAATAACCATACCTTTCTGGAGGTATTTCTGGAGGTGGGGTTGGGGAGGGTGGGGGGGGGGTGGGGGGGGGAGCCGGGCGAACAAGTCACATTGACAGCCGACATGTCCATGAAAAACCTAATTGACATGTCACCGTGGGCCAGTGTCCCAAGTCTAAAGTGTTTTTTTGTGCATTACCTATCCTGAAAATGACATATGATTGATCCTTGATGTCAACAACCATCAAACGAAAACACTGTTACACAAATCACACGTGTTACGACTAAACAAAAAAAACGGAGCAAAATATAAGGCAAGGAATCAAATGGTCCTCTTTTTCCTAAAAGTAAACCTATAATGGGGTTTCAAAAATACATTCATTCAGACTCTCGTCTTTGATGAAGCTTTGAAACGTAAACCTGAACCAACATTTTATCTGTGTGTTTATGGAGAGGGTTATCCTCCCTAATGTTTTCTGAAAGCATGACTGTCACCAACACTATTGAACACTATTGAATTCATCCATGTCAGTATTTAGTAATTGATGATAACACATTTGTGCTGAGAACGCCGTTTGTAGTGTAATACATTTGTAGTCATCTAACAAAATCTTACAGGTACATCATCCGATCATTACCATACTGATGTTGTTTTATTCGTATTCCATTAGAGGTTCCAACATCCATATCAAGTGATATTTGAATGCACTGAGTAACATGCGAGATTTCTTGCACTAATAACGGTATGTGTGTCGTGACAAATTTGGAGGAATAACAATTGAATTTCCAAGAAGCAATTGTGAAAAGTACAAATAGCAAAGAAATGTTACACTCCACAGAAACGTCGTGTCAGCATTGTATACAACACAATGATAACGTGTTTTGGTATTAGAACTGACTGCGGTAAATACATGAAGTGAAAAATGTTCTCTTAAAATCGTTGGGCAACAAAATGACCAATTTGCCAAACGTTGGTTGCGTATATATCACATGATTGTTATTGGGTATTTCTCTCACCCAGTGGTATACGTGCTCAGTGGCGTCAGGAAGAGGCAGCTGCCCCCTCTGCACAAACTAGGGGCGCAAAATGAAAGTTCGCGAGACTTTTTACAGGTGGGAAGGGGGAAAAAATTACAAAATAATCTCAAAAGAAATAAATAAGAGGTTGTGACAGAAATTCGAATTTGAGTGTATTGAAAAAGAAGATAGTGGAAAATGAGACGGAAATGAACTGGTCACGTCTTTTGTACTACTAATGCTATTCGTTGTGTAATAAATGTGTCGCGATTGTTTTGTTATGAAAAATGTATTAAAAAAATGTTACATTCCATAAGTAGTTGTTTCAAACTGTAATTTTTTACAGCGGTTAGGAACCAAACTCCATGTATTAAGCTGAATCACTTGTTATACTGTAGTAAAGCGTGGATACTCGCTGGTGGGATGACGCGAACATTTGGCTCCTTCCTGACTCGCGCCAAATCGTTTATACCGCGGGCGGGACTGCATGTCCAACGTCAGGATATTTAGTGAGAATGGTGAGGATGAGTCGCCAGATTCGTGATCGTCAACAGCCCTCTCGTCTACGGTTGGCCATGTGGGTCATAACGCATGAGAGCAACGCGTTGATTTTTTCCAACGCGGAGCGATCTCGACTAATCAGAACGGACCTTTCAGTGAAATGATACGCGTTCAACCCAGTTCCGACGCGGTAAGAATTCTCTGACACGTTGAATCCTATTTCCAACACGTAGAACCGTGTTTCTCACGCTTCGAACTTCCTTCTACGCGTCAAGAAGCCCATCCCCAACACGTAGAATATTCAACCAATCAGAATAGACACTGTGAATGACAGCGAATCATTCCTGTGGGTCTGATACTGGACTATATTCCCCAGCAGATGATTAATTTAATTCAATTATATGTTCCCGCCCCTGATTCTACACGCGTCGAAAGTTCATTTCCGTCGCGTCGACAATTCATTCCCGACGCGTCAGACCTGTAACTGCCAGGGCTTCCGATCGGTTAAATTCACTCTTCTTCGGGAGAAATTCCTACGCGCTGAACAATTTCCGAGGCTTCCGTAACCTTATTCCTGACGCGTCGAAAGCGGGTTCAACGCGTAAGTTATCATTGAAATGTCCGCTCTGATTGGTCGAGTTCGCTACACGTTGAACTGGTGCGATATGACCCAAATGGACAACCATACTCCTCGGGCTATCGAGTCCATCGCGTACTGTCAGCACGGTACCAGGTGGATTAGAGTCGTACGTAGCCTCAGGTTGGCGCAGCTGCGCGGTCACCTCCGGGAGTTGGGAGTGGGCGGGTCAAGCTCAGGCCTGGCACTGCTTACTCGAAGGCGGCCGCGCTGGGATACTGGGAGCGGCAGGTGGATGCGTGCCTTCCGGGTATTTGCTCCATAGATGGACGAGTGAGTGTGAGTCAGTAGATGTATAATTTGATTATGGTATGTGTGCAATATCCAAACCAGACTACCAGAGCAATAATCGGCGAAGGCCATGGAAATGTTGTCTCATGTGTCCGCATACGTACTGCATAGCATTGCATAAGTACAGGGCTGCTGACACATTTTGTGTGGTTCTTCGATGATTTTGGGAGTTTTGGCCATGATTCGTAGCTGGGGCGCCCGGATTTTATATCTGTATACATATAATAATTGATTTTCGTTGAAAGAATTAACTTAATCCTTGTTTCCGCGTCGGACTGAGGGATTTAGGAAGAAGCATATTGGTATTTTCTCAATGAGATTTCCTCAAAATTCGTCAATTTTGAGCGAAAATGTAAGTTCATAGCCCCCTCTCTCTTTCAAACGTCAAGCAGTCGCCTTGGGGCAAACGGTTTTAGGTGCGCAATTTTGCCAGCTTTCTAGTGATATACATTTCATTATATGTTCGACCGTTTCATCGGACTCTGCGTTTGTGTGACAAATTTCCGGGGTTTTGTGCCCATTGAAATAGCGTTATCCGAGAATGACCTTGAACGAACGTGGAGTACCGCGCAGCGTGTATATGCATATGGCTGAAATGAGACAAAACAGGGAAAACATTTCCATATAGGGATGGGTGTGTGGAGAACATTCATTGAACTTCATCGAACATTTTACCTAATGTGACTGGGTTATTGAGGACAATGAACATCCTCACTTCTGGTTATGTTTTCGAGAGGCATCTAAATGTACCAGAATTAATAACATTGTGAACAGACACTCACATTCAAGTTTGGCGTACTAGCCAAGTGTCAAGAAAATTTGGAGCAGCGTTTCTATGACTTATTTTTGCTCTGTCTAATTAGACAGTCATACTGGTCGAACAGCGGGAATTTAACTGTATTTTATGCCTAATCCTCAACTCAAGTTGCTTTCAAGCTTAGCATATAGTCAAATGTGCCCAAAACATAAAAGCACTATTTCCATGACTTATCTATAGCGTACTCAATTCGGAAATATTGGTTGAAGAGCGCCCTCTTAACAAATTTCACCTCATTTCATGACTATTTTGTAGACCCAAAGGGCTGAAGTAGTATTTTATCAATAAATGTCTCTTGAAATTCATCAGAAACCTTTGTACTCAACGTGTGCAATATATCGGTTCAAGAGCGCCCACTTAACGACATATTTGATGACTATCTCGCACAAACTCAAGTAGTATGTCATTATTCAATGTCTTTTTTTAGTACCAAAATCCTCTCTCAAAATTATTCAAGGCCATTGTGAGAGCCGAACCATTACCCGACATGTTCAATTCATGCAGCCATTTTGTTGATGCTAATGAAAAATTTGCTCAACACTGCCAGAGTGCCAACAGTGTTTTCTCCCATCTCGAGCACCATATTGAAAATGGTCTTCTACTGCAAGGTTCACCCTGTTGGCCACCGGACTATGACCCGTTTCCTCCAGGCGAGCGCAGACAGGGGGGGCGGTTAGTTCTAGTACAACCCTGCACCAGTCTAAGGGCCCCGGCCCTGCCTCATTCGTTAAACACCAGATGCCTATTGCCTATACTGGTGGTCAAATATAATCACTTCCATTTTTTTTAGCTCCATGCCTTATTATTCCAAATCGAAATCGGCTTGAACGCTGGCGTTGAAAGAAATATTCCAGAACTCGAACAATGCCGGGTTTCATTATCATATAATAATTATGATAATCATCTAATTGAGCAGCTAATTGGAATGGCGTCAGAAAATGTTCAACGTTCTACCGTCGTTTTTCTTTACATTTTATCTCAGCTCAGGCCTTAGTGCTAGATACACTTCTCGAATTATGAACACGTCATTCAACATTTGAACGCGAGTATTCTAAATTTTGGAGCGATCGTTTCCGAGAAGTGAACCCAAGCTTGTTTGAAATGTGAAAACTGGTATTTTAATTCTGAGTATAATGAGTTAAAAACACTATAGACGCGGGTCGTGCGCTCAAGTACTCAACAGATATAAATAGACAGTGAGGAAGTTCAAATTGATGTCTGGGCGTTAATGTTGAAAGGTGCCGTGCCAAGCTTATGTCTTATAGAAACTGGTAGTCCAGCTTATTTTCATGATTGTGTGCCCAAACAGAATCACCACATATCTATATCCACTCTCATCTCCAGCATCAACCTCAAGTTCCAAGGTCTAGAACGAAAACATCAGTGATCGTAGCTTTGTGAATTTCGTTCCTCGATCATGGAACTCTCTTCCGGGCGAGAATTTTCTCTTCTTTCCTAATATCATGTTTTTCACTGCACTTCCAGCATCGGTGAAGCACATTAAAACACTTTTCAGTTGAATTTTGCGCTAAAAAGATCAATTGTTATTATTATGAATAAAAAATTCCAACAAAATGGATTGCGAAATATCACGCGGGCGGGCGGACACCTCGCCTGTGCGGTCCTTGTGTGAGCAGTTCAAATTGAGCAGTTCAATTTAAAATAGAAGTGGTCGATTTTGTCCGCCTATCCACCTCGTAGAAACACGTTCAAACCCCGCAAAATGAAAGTGACAGTCATGGAGCGACGCCCACTTTTGAACTCATTTAATATATGTTGGATATATATTTTGATTCCCTTCGATTATTGTATTGAGGAAATCCAATCCAAAGCTGTCTTCCAGTCAGAAAAAGACAGTGGAAATGAGGACAGATCTATTATTAAGCTTTATGACGTCAGGCGGGGAATGAAGAGACATGCTCAATACAAAGTCGATACAAAGTTCACCTTTTGTATCGTATCGTATCTTTTGTATTGTACCGAAGGCAAAATGAATCTATGCGATGGTGCGGGCGTCTGTATGTATGGGTGTGCGTGTTTTTGTGTGTCAGTGTCCGTTACGTCCCTCGTGAACAAGAGTACTAATGATCGAACAGTTGCATAGACTTCATATGTGTTATGTAGGTGGGTCATATTAAATGCAAGATCCCTATTGTTTTGGAGCTCAGTCCAAGGACATTTGGGGGTCAGCAGAGGTCAAAGTCTGAAAACCTGGTAAACACAATAACTAGTGGAAGAGGAGGAGCAACGATTTCGTACTTTACTTGGTAAGTAGGTTCGCCATATGGAGTACATAATCCCTATTGTTTGGGGCTCGGTCCAAGGTCATTTGGGGGTCAGCAGAGGCGAAAGTATGAGAACCTTATGAACATGATAACTAGTGAACGGAAGGGTGCAGGGACTTCGTACTTGATGTGTAGGTTGGCCATATAAAGGTTCATGATCCGTATTTTTGTAGGTTTAGGGTCTGGTCCAAGGTCACATGGGGTCAACAGAGAGCAACGTCAAAAAATCTCGTGGACACGATAACTGGAATACGAAAAGGTGCAGATACTTCATACTGCATGGGTATGTCTAGGTTCCCCGTATGACGTCGTCAGACCTAGCATATTGATGTAGATAACACAACGATGAGGAGAGTTCGGTACGTCCAATTCGGGATGTACGGGTAATGAGATGCGCTCTTTCCATCTTGCAAGGTTCAAAACAATGAGTTATAGCACTCCCATTGGCTTTTGAAAAATGCTGAGACCATGCAACTCCGCCTCCAGTGTTCACGTCTTTACTGTGAATTGAATGTCCCATAATCAACTGCTGTAGTCTATAAATCTACCAAGTTTGGCAAGCAGTGGTTGTTAATTGTGCTAGGTCCAGTTAGGGTATAAATGTTATCCCAGGGGTTCCTCGGGGTTCGGTTCTGGTTCATGTTCTCCCTCTGTTCTATATGAATGACATTGTTGGAACTACTTCATCTGATGTTCGGTCATTGGCAGATTATCATGGTTGTCATTGTTTCAGTGTTTCAGGCCTATTCGATAGGAGACAATACAATTCGATTTCGAAACACCAATTAGGATCTTTCTATTGTACATTTATTATCACAATGATGAAGCATAATTAATTACTTTATATATAATACATGGTATGGTTTTTAAAACAATCCACCCACCCACGTACTTAAAGTCCATGAAAAGGCGGTCGTCAATAAAGGTGTCATGCCTGGTTGGTTGAACGAGCATACAAGCCACGTGCGATAACGATAACTCTGCACTGGCCACATACATATGTACCAACTATGACACCCGAGAAACTTTTCTAAACACTTTTTTTGCCGGAACCTATTCGGGAATTCGTTATTTATCAACATGTTAAGAAATTGAACACGCAAGTGTTCTTATCATCAGGCATGCAGGCATCCTGTGCTGATAGACATGTGTATAATTCAAACATGTTCCCGGAACGGGCAAAAAGTCAACTCATTGCTGACAGCCAAGGAAACTCCAGTAGAGCAATCACGACCATATATGGTCATCGATAAAAGTCCTGCAAATTTCTGTAAAAGTCCTGCAAAAGTCCTGTTGTTGATGATGTTAGTGGTGTTGTTGTTAGTGGTATTGTTGTTGTTGTTGTTGCTGTTGCTGTTGCTGTTGCTGTTGCTGTTGTTGTTGTTGTTGTTGTTGTTGCTGTTGCTGTTGCTGTTGCTGTTGTTGCTGTTGTTGTTGCTGTTGCTGTTGCTG
The DNA here is from genome assembly GCA_032360705.1 of Eupentacta quinquesemita. Lineage (NCBI taxonomy): Eukaryota > Metazoa > Echinodermata > Holothuroidea > Dendrochirotida > Sclerodactylidae > Eupentacta > Eupentacta quinquesemita. The sequence goes on from JAUOBX010112384.1 coordinate 12,692, forward strand.
TTGCT
>JAUOBX010112495.1:0-12693 GCA_032360705.1 Eupentacta quinquesemita
TGAAAGCTTTGGAAATATTACAAAAGCAATTTGGCCAACCCCATGTAGTGCTAGATGCATTGATGTCAAATCTGTTGCGAAGAAAACCGCTGAGTCCTGGCGATTCAGATGGTTTGTGGTCTCTGGTAGGGGCCATGAAGGAATGTCAAATAACCCTAACAAAAATGGGGTACACTAATGACCTGAATAGCACTTCCAACTTGCTGAAAGTTCAACGCCTACTGCCCAGTTACATGCAAGGAAAATGGGTAAATATGGCGCATGACATTCTGAGATCAAGGGAACCAACCTTTGATGATCTTGTGAAGTTCGTAGAAAAACAAGCAGAAGTTGGAAGTACTATGTTCGGGAGACAAATGGGGTCTGTGAAAATGTTGGAAGGAAAGCCAGACACTCATAGCAGGTCTCGTAGCTATCATGCTAAAAGTCACGGGGATCCTAGTGGGGGGAATTTCCATCCTAGTGGGGGGAATTTTCCTGAGAAATGTGTATGCTGTGGGGGTAACCACAGGCTATGGGAGTGTTTGGAGTTCAAATCCTTCGATGTTGACAGGCGCTGGGAACTAGCAAAAGAGAAGAAGCTGTGTTTCAAATGTCTGGGAAATCATATGGCCAAACAATGTAAAAGAAGGATGAAATGCAACATCGGGGGGTGCATGCGGGATCATAATAGATTTCTCCATAAGGCGATGGATAGTGCCCCAAGGGGGTACAGTTCCACGGAAAGGGAAAATCCCATGGAAGGGGAGTTTCCGAGGAACGTGGGAAATGAGGTGACCGGGAAAAGTCAAAGCGCTACTTACATGACACAAGGGCAAAAGCTTTCACTTCGCACAGTGCCGATCATTGTCAGCAATGGAGCCAAACATGTAAAGGCAAATGCATTACTCGATGACGGTAGTACCCAAACGTACATAAATGCAGATCTGTGTGGGGAGTTGGGCTTGACAAAATCACTAGGAGATCCAGGCGAACTCATAGTGAACACACTAAATGGTAGGGAGGAAAGATTTGCTACTCATTCAGTTAACCTGATTGTTTCTGCGGTTGACTCAACTAAAAAGTACAACATCAGTGGCGTAACTACTGAAAACGTAACTGGGAACCTCAGAGCTGAATCTTGGAATAGGATAAGCCAGGATTGGGACCATCTCAAAGATATAAAATTCCCAGAGGTTGACACAAAGAGACAAAGGGTTGATATGCTCATTGGGATCGATAATCCAGAGTTACACATCTCCCTAGAGGAGAGGCGTGGTAGGCCTGGGGAACCAGTAGCTAGACTGACTCCCTTGGGCTGGACCTGTGTAGGAAAAATAAGCAGGAGCTCAAGAGTAGTTCCAGGGGGTTCATCTTTGTTCGCTAACACGTTCAAATGCACTAGTACAATGGAAGATACCAGTCAACTAATGAGGAAGTTCTGGGAAGTGGAGTCATCGGGACAAAAGGGGGGTGACAAATTTCTAACTGCAGAGGAAAAACTGGCAGAAACTATAGTCACAGAGTCATTGGTGAAAGTTGACAACAAAACCGGTACAAGATATTCAGTAAAAATCCCTTGGAATGAAACAAAGGCAAAATTACCAAAGGATAACTATGGGTCTGCAGAAAAGCGACTGAGTAATGTTGAGAAAAAGTTGACCAAAAACAATGAGCTGGGTGCAGCATACAAGAAGGTCATAAATGACTACGTGGAGAAAGGCTATGTGAGAAAAGTCATGCCATCAGGAAATGACTCAAAAAATGAATGGTATCTACCACACTTCCCAGTGGTTAGGTTGGGTAGGGAGACAACTAAGGTACGCATAGTGTTCGATGCGGCAGCGGAAACAGGTGGGTTTTGTCTCAATGATGCAATCAGTCCTGGTCCCAAGCTACTGAATGAACTCTTCTCAGTGCTGTTGAGATTTCGAGAGAACAAAGTGGCACTGTTGTGTGACATATCCGAAATGTTTCTACAAATTGAGGTGCAGGAGAGTGATAGGTCAATGTTGCGTTTCTTATGGCGTGACATGAAGGTCAATTCTGAACCTGAGGTTTACGAGTTCTGTAGGTTAGTGTTTGGGCTGAACGCTTCACCGTTCATAGCTCAGAAGATTTGCCAGATCAATGCTGAGGATAACAAGGAGGAATTTCCACTAGCTTCAAAAACAATCCAGCATGCCACCTACATGGATGACAGCATGGATTCTGTTGAAAGTGTTGAGCAGGCAAAAGAGCTGTATCATCAGTTGATGGGACTATGGGGGAAGGCTGGGATGAAGGCTAGAAAATGGTTGTCAAGTTCAAGGGAGGTGATGGAAATTATTCCACAAGATCACAGAGCCAAGGAAGTTCAGTTGACGGGAAGTGAGTTGCCCTCCATAAAAACCTTGGGATTGATCTGGCAAGCTGAGCAAGACAAGTTCACGTTTGGTGGACATGAAGGGAGTGGTGATGAACAAAAGTTGACAAAACGAGCAGTACTGAGTAAAATTGCATCAATATTCGATCCACTTGGGTTAGTTGCGCCTATAATTATTAGTGCAAAAATCACCATGCAGGACATCTGGGCAAGCGGTTTGTTTAGACTGGGATGAAGTCTTGCCGGAGGAGTTGAGCAACAGATTTACCAGATGGAAGGCAGATCTGCTCAAATTGAGTGATGTGAGGGTGGATAGGTGTTCTCTGCCCCTATGGCAATCAAGGTTTGGAATTGCACACATTTGTTGATGCTTCTTGTAATGCATATGGTTCTGTGTGTACTCGAAGAGTGGTAATGGCGAGAAGGGGGACATTGTATTAGTTGCGTCAAGAACTAAAGTGGCACCACTGAAATCAGTCAGCATACCTCGACTAGAGTTGTTAAGTGTGATGTTGGGTTTAAAGCTGGCCATGGCAGTTTCGGAAGCGTTGGGTCATGACATTACCCGGGTTATCTTATCAGGGGTCGTAGCAAGAAATTCAAACTCTTCATGGCAAATAGGACAGGGGAAATACAGGAAAGCACAAGTCTGGACTAGTGGAGGTGTGTTCCCACCAAGCAAAATCCAGCAGATGAGGCAGATCTGGTCCAGGATGAAATGTGGTGGAGTGGACCATAGTTTCTCAAGCAGCCGCACGACAAGTGGCCAGAGAACAACATTGAAACGGTCAATCGCACAGGGGGGAGGAAGTGCGCCTCTTTTCTTTGTAAAGTGGTATATGGGATCCATGGGGCAAATTAGCGGCTGAGCCCAGAGAGGTTCTCTAAGTGGGGTAGGCTTGTGCGAGTACTAGCTTATGTTGCCGATTCATCACAAATTGCAGAGCGGAGAAAAAAGATAGGGAAAAGGAGGGTCTATCGGTTGATGAGCTCAGAGGCTCAGAGATAACGTTGATCAGACAAGCTCAAAAGGGTATGTTCCAAGAGGATGCTCTCCCTTATGGTGTTAAGTATCCCATTGTGCTACCCAGAAGGCATGCCGTGACTATAATAATTGTAAGCCATCGCCATGATTCATGGAGTCATGCGGATTAATCATACATTAGCCATGTTGTCTGATACATTTTGGGTAGTTGCTGCAAGAGAAGAGATTCGGGAGTGTGAGGTGAGGTGTTGTGAGTGTAAGATCATGGCACCTCTTCCCGAGGCGAGGACCAAAGCGGATACCATGAGTGTATTCACTAGGGTGGCAGTGGATCAGCCGGACCTTCTCTAGCAAAGCAGGGGAGAGGGAGGTCTCAGGCAAAGCGTTACTTGTGCTTGTTCACCTGTGTAGCAACTAGGGCGGTCCACTTAGAGTTGACATGGAGTATGGACACCTTTCTAAATTTCAATCCCCCTCTTACTCCTCATTTTGGGGGCGCTCATGAGAGTTCAAATAAGTCAGCCAAGAAGGCAATGTATGCCATCCTAGGTAAAGCTGACATTACAGACGAGGAACTATTATCAGCCATAGTCGGGGCTGAAGGTCTCTTGAATTCACGACCTTTGACTTATCAGTCATCTTCTGTTAAGGACACTATTCCTTTGACGCCCAACCACTTCCTACATGGGCAGATGGGTGGTAGGTTTGCTGCACAGGTGCAGATAGACACCACTGAGTTCAGTCCCAGGAGGCGATGGAGACGAGTCCAAGAGTTAGTTAGACACTTCTGGGGAAGGTGGCTCAGAGAGTGGCTACCAGCGTTGAACCACAGGAAAAAGTGGCGAGAGGTGAAGCGAGACTTCAGGGCGGGTAACATAGTCTTGTTGCGAGAGAAGGGTGTTATGCGTGGACGTTGGCCCTTGCATGGGTAGGGTTGTCAAGGTGTTTCCGGGGCCAGATGGGCATGTGAGAGTGGTAAGAGTGAAAACTGCCAGGGGTGAAATCACACGAGGTATTTCACAGGTCTGTTTCTTGGAGAGTATCAATTAGGTTTGGCTGAGAGAGGCATTTGTTGGTGGTATGATATAAATTATTATGTAAATATGTGACTTTTTGTTGGAGTCATTTTGCTTATAGACGAAAAATTGTTTAGTTCACATGTGTGATCGACTAGTCGAGGTTTTACGACTTGTCGAGGAAGGGCAGGATGTTCGGGAGTGTTTGTTAACTTTATATGTGGAAGAAATGTTTTTCGTTTTTCCGTGATGAGTTTTGTAACTTGGACACAAGATGGCGGAGGGCCTAAAATTCAATAAACTGTCGGTACAGAAAACACTAAATTCTTCCCATATTTCCTGTTCGTCGCGGGAACACGGAGCACATGCCAATGTTTCCTGCCCCAATCCGCCACTGTGTATCGAATGTAGTTGGGCGTAGTGGTCAAGGAAGTATGACACAATACTTTGCAGAGAGTTGACGCGATTATTATTTTTCGTTTTTGCGTACTTAAGGATAATCTGATTTGGAAACGATGTATTTCTCGCAGATCGGAATTTTCCAGAGGTTGTCAGATTTGAACGAATTTTGATAAAAAGAAGAAAAGAGGACTTAATGTTATCTCCGGGTCCCTGCAAACATAACAGATTTATCAACGAAATAGCAACATAAATGCCCACATTTCTTATACCTTAAGGAATATAACCTCGTATGCAAAACTGATATTCAAAACTCGGATTCCGTAATTCCAGCTTTTTTTCATTGCATATTTTAATTTGGATTTGAAATTATTTGTGTTATAGCAGCACATTCATATGTTTTGAGGCGAACCATTCCAATATTACGGGACTTTGGTGTGATTTCCGATTCATAGTCCATATGTTATAGGTGATTGATAACTGGTATACATGTACGACAGACTTTCCTAGCAATCGTATAGTACATATCTCCTCGTTCCAGTGTCGAGGAAGGCGGAAGGATATCAGCCTCTCTCACGCTTAGGCGATAACTAGACCATTCATTCCCACTGGAGGGATTGCTAACACAAGTGAATATTGTGTGTCGTTAATTTGATGGGAGGTACTTCCCCAGGAGACATTGAATTAGGCGCATTGTACTTATATAAAGACGGATTCCATTTTCATTTAGGGACACTATTTACACTCTTATATATATATATATATATCTTAACCGCGAAGCAGGTTATATCAGTTTACCATGTATTAATGTATCTTCGAAACGTTGCCTAAAATCAGTCCATCAGTGAAAGCCCAGGGTGTCGCTCTACCCTCCGGATTTTTTTATATTTTTAGGCGGCATTGTGACGCGATCTGGTACAACAACGGCACAACCATCCATTTCGTGCAACGAATAAATCAAGGCGGGAATATGTTGTCTCCATATAGTCTAATCTGGGACTCTGGACTGACTTTACCTCCCACTGGAACATTCATACACACCTTTGCTGTTCGACGGGTCGACGTGCAACTAACGGAGCGGAGCGCCACTAGGGGTTGGCGCGGCGCGCCGAAGACATTTTTGACTGAACTACGTCTCGCAGATGGCAGGAAATTGCATTTACGGGCATTGAAACTGGTTTCGAAGTTGTCTAAAAATCCTTCATGGATGAAATATTCTATTGTCAGTGGGTTCCTTATTCATCAGTTTTAAGATGTGAGATTTGCACGTTTTCAATAAGAACAGAACATTTTGGATAACATATAGGGAAACTGGGATTCTTTTTTTTAAATAAATTATTTATTTATTGTATAGAGAGTAAACGAAGGTTTCAACTAATACCGGTATGTTTTGATGTGCGTGAATGCTTGCATAGTAATCGAGAATTGGGAAAATAAAATACCCGTGCGCGCAATTTCTACTTTTTGATAACTTTTTTTTAATACAAATATGCTCCGTTTGTTTTACGAATTGTAGAAAATCTCCGAATATCCGCTTTGTCAATGGCCCACTATGGTCTACCGCAAAGTTCATTCTGAACCTGCTTCATTTGGATAGTTGGGTCATTTTGCGAATTAGTTTCAATTGGTTAATTATATGTGCTAACAGCTATGCTATATACTGTTCAGATATTTGATCCGGTTTAGTCCTGCGCTCGGCCGAGTGTGGTCCTATTTACCGAGGTGTACACTGTCCAGATCGGATAAAGGCCTAGATCCGTCGATGATGACGCTCATGGAGACTACCGCAATTATGCACAATCGAACACATACTGGTTATATAATTCCTCATGCAGGTGTGTTTCATAACATTTCTGTCACGGTAATGAATTTCTCCATAATGTGGGCTATAGGCACTTAGCCACGGACAATTTGCAGCTGGAAATATAGGCCGGATGGATACCCGATACCGAGGAAGCCTATGAACCAAAGGAATGCAGTCTGTGTGAGGAAGCAGATTTGAACTCGCACATACAACAGTGTGTGCATAACGCGCGAAAAATTTCATTCATAGTCGACTCAAAGGGCTCATGTTCTTGAGGCGTGCCCGGCCAAGCGATTGCCTGAGCGTTTGAAAATGTGTTTTCAGGAGACACATGAACAATTTTTGCTTCATTTGGATGTCAGTAATGGAATTAAGAGGTGCGAGAGATATCTTCTCCGGTCTCTGGTGCGTCGAGCTGTCAAAGTTTTGGTAGCAATCGTCATTGTGTTTGTGTTGGAAAAATGCACATTAATAAAGGCATGATTTTAAGTTATTGTTCACCATACAAATGTACAGGTAAAATGACAGCCTAGTTGTTTGAGTGCAAATACGAACTAGCGGCTATAGGATTATGAAGATTGACCGTACACACAAAGCGCGAATATTTTGACGAAATTGCTTAAGTTACAGCAGAATGGCCCATCAGCCATCATGAGAAACAATCTGCCAAATGTCCAATAAGGGGGAGTGGAGCAGGGCGTTGCTAGGGTCATGCGATTGAGGGGATGTGAAGGTTCGAAATTCCAACTGGGGACGATGAATTTCCAACTACGGGGCGGTGCTGGAGATGGTTGACATGGCGGAGGGGTATAAGGTGTCCCCCTCCCCTCTGGGGAATTTTACAATTTTCAAGTGGCCCTAGATGCCAACTGGTGCGATCTAGCACATCTAAGCAACCACCTCGTTTTTTGAAAAAATAAAGACTTTTCACAAGGAACATATTATATTATGATATATTTTTTGTTGAAATTTGTCCCTTCTCAGAAGGAAATTTTTGAATTTCAAATGGCCTTAGATGTAAGCTGGTGCAATTTAGCACATCTATGCACTCAGCTAATTTAGGAGAAATGATGAATAATTTTTATCAAGAACAGATCATATTATCATCTATTTTTTGTGAAAATGTGCCGATGTGCTCTTCCCAATTCGAGAAAATTTACAATTTTAAATGGCCTCGAATGCAAACTGGTGCAATGTAGCACATTTAGGCATATAACACGTTTTGAAAGAAATAACGACTTTTTGGTTATTTTACAAGGAACATATGATATTTTGATCTAATTTTTGTGAAGATGTGTACTTCCCCATGGGAAAATTCTACTATTTTTAAATGGCCTTAGTCAAAGCACACAGCTAGTTTTGGAAATGATAATGACTTTTTACCGAGAACAGATCATATTATATAGTGCAAATATGCCCCTCCCTATTTGGGGAATTTTACAATTTTCAAATGGCTTTGGATGCCTCGTTGCGCGCGAAACGTGCCTAATTGGAAAATGACAGCTAACAAGAACAATTCGGGCAGAAGAAACTTTAAAACAATATATAAGGCGTCGCCAAGACCTCTCTATGTTCCAACCTCCCTATGTTCCGATCGCCCCATGTTCGTAGAGAACTTTATATGTTGTGACTATACTCTATGGAACATCCCAGTCGGAACATGGGCGTTTTCAAACAGGCGCCAAAGACGTCATCGTGTTCTGACCTTCCATGTTCCGACAAGGCGGGACATAAAGGGAGGTCACAACAATAGGCAACTGTCTGACTGTAGCCTCTGTAGGCATCTCGTAACTTATAAAGACGATTTCCTTTTTAGTGTGGAAAGGCAGCAGCACAGACACATCACACATGCACTGTGAGCCTATACCGTAGCAGTCTGCATTCGCCGAAACAGCAAATAGTCACGGCGCGCGTAGCTTATTGGATAATTTATCGGCAGGAGTACATTATCCCTATTGTTTTTGGGTTAGGTCAGAGGTCATTTGAGGTCAACTGTGGTCGAAGTCTGAAAATTTTGTTAACAGCATAAGTCCAGAATGCTCGGTCCGATCACGCTGAAATGTGGTATGTAGCTTTGTTCTGGGGAGTACAGGGACCCTAGTTTGTAAAAGAATTGTAAAGAATCGATATTTGGGCCAATTTTAGCTTGTTATAATAACGATAACTCGACCCGACCTGGATGGATCCAGCTCATACTTGGTATGTGTGTTCCACTGATCTCCATGATGAGTAAATGATTCCTATTGTGTTGTGGTCAGGTCAGAACTCCTCCAATGTCAACAGAGGTCAGAGTCTGGAAACATTGTTTATAGCATAAGACCAAAATGGTCATTCTGAGCAGGCAATTACATGAACCCCAATGTGTTGTGGTACACATGATCTCCATCGTTGAGGCCATCGGAGGTATTGTAGTCGAGGAATCACTAAGCCTTTTGACTTTCTGGTTATGAACCCGGAAAAGCACCCAAGATGTAGATTCAAACACCCTCCACACAGCTGCAGGCAACAGGGTGAAAGTTCTAGAGCGGTCACAACTTTGTTGCTGCCTCATGCCTAAGTACATGATTTTGGCACTGTTCTGAAGTGGTATGGGTGATGGAAGTCATTTCGGTAATTTAGCTGGTGTGTGGGTGTTCCGTTGGTCGTTTCTGTTCGTAATTTTTTACTTCAGCGTCTCGATACATTTTCTACCAAACACCATATCTAAACAATGTCTTTTATATATACGTAATCGCTCCTGGCGACACGCAATAAAATAATAACCAGAAAGCCAAAAGCCTTAGTGATTCCTTGACTGCGTTGACTTATGGTGGCCTCAACAATAGTTATCATGTATTTAATTCCATGGGAAACTCACAGTACAATAGTGTTCCTATAATTGCGTGATATAGCCAGAGCATTATAACTTGTTATCAACAAGATATGCATATTTCGACCTCTGTTGACCTCAAACCTGACCTCAGAACAATGAGGATCATGTACTCATCATGGGTGTAACGGTATCAGGCAGTTCGACGTTGAGCATAGACAGAGACGAGAGATTTTACGGGAGATTTCGGGTGCTTTATTGTATCGCAGTTGTCTCCGTGAAAACTGTAATAAATGTATAAATTTGTTTTAGTATTTCATATTCACAATTCTAGAGATACAAGTTGTCAATCAGTCTAACATAAAAACGTAGATACTTTGTTTGGATTTTCTGCAATAAAGTCTCTGCCCTAGATATACATAAATATAGGCCTACAATAAATATGAAGTATACCTCTTTGGTCTCTCTCTCTCTCTTGCTCTCTGGTAAATCTGTGGCAAGTGGCAACAGGCTAGGCACGTCAAATACATGCAGTTCCGGGACTAACATGGCAAACAGGTAGGCTCTAAAGGTGATGAATTCGCAACGAACAATTAATATTCGAATTAGGACGCTGACCATTACAACGGGGATCCCACATGCCAAGTATGAGACTATTCTATCCGAGTGGGTCGAATTATCGTGTTTTTCCCAATAATGATCCCCGGTCTACATAAAAAAAAACAGGGTCCGTGTACTCCCGATAACAAAGCTGCATACCAAGTTTCAGCATGATCGAACCGAGCATTCTAGACTTCTGCTGTTAACAAGGTTTTCAGAGTTGTGACCTCTAGTGACCTCAGATGACCTTTGACTTGACTCCAAAAGAATAGAGACCATGTGTTTTCAAAATGGCGGACATTAATGTGCAGTAAACCCCATGAGATGTCAGTTTTGACCAATAAAATGTGTTACCAACCTATAGAAACATGACACAGGACTACCGTATGAGCTCAGTTACAATGTCATATGACGTTACCATGACGTGGTAATTACGTATACGAGGGGAAAGTAACGTAATTTGGCGGACTGTATAACGTTTAGTGTACAGTGAACCCCCTGATACGGTACTTTAGTTTTGACAATTATATATGTTACCAACCTTCGGAAAGATAATACCACCATACAATGAGACCATTTTACCTTGTCTCATGACGTCACTGTGACGTAGTAATGACGTATGTGACAACGCATCATCATACTTCAGCGAACTCCGGTGCCCTAAAATGTACTGAAAATAGCCCAATGCCAAATTGTTTAGCCATGAAATATATTAATAACCTACGAGAACATTATTCCAATATACCAAGAGGCACATTCACAATCATATGACGTCACTATGACGTAGAATGGTTGTTTGGTAGGTTGGCATAACATTTTATACAGGGGAAATGCTAGGAGTAACAACAGCCTGACACGGAATGAGCAAGATTAGGGTGGCGAGGTGGATGACACCTCCGCAACACGCGTGAAGCTGTACAGTGTCCACCATGCAGTCACGAACATCTGGGTCCCCTTGTTTTGCAGACTGGGGTCCCGGGGAAGTTGCCTGAACTCCTCACATGGCACACCGCAAGACGGTGGGAAGTCACATCAGTCGGATTCCCATGTTGTGCATTTCACTGCTGAACGTCACGTACGACCTGGTGGTACATTGGAGCAGGCAACTGCTACTCGGAAGTCTGTCGAAGAGGTTGACTAACCTGTACTGTAGCTCATGGACCATGACATGTGAATTTTGTTGTGAGAACCCCTTCAACCAGACACTGGATCCTTATATTCAATGACAGGTATCTGGGGCCCATTACATGTTACACTGGTTAGTTGTTGTATGATATCAAGAACGCTGATACTAACGTTTACGAAGCCAACTCCAGTGAACATGGTGATGTCGCCTGATATTTCAAATGTATAGAGGCCTACATCGCAATAGCTTAATCACTAGTTGGTAAATTCTCCTAATTCACACACCCAGTCCCAACGTTTGCGTGGCTCATCCCCTGAATAGACATTGTCTCGGACAAAAACGGAAGAAACGCACCTTCTTCCCCATAACTCAACTTTTGGTTTACACACATTGTCGTCAATCGGCTGCTGTCATAATTCAATGTTGTTTTCCATTCGTGGAGGTCCTGATTTGGGTAGGATTCTGTTTAGGAATTTCATTTGCCTAATTTCTTTTGACAATGATATATCAGATCCAATCCTAATAGGTCCTAATACGTGATTTTCCGGCAAATACGTCAACCCTAAGTCACAGTGGCGTCATATGACATTGTAAGTTGGCGTATCCAGTATTTCAGTGTCATGTTTCTATGGGTTGGTAACATATTCCATTAGTCAAAAGTTTCGGAGGGCTCGTCGTACAGAAAAGTTTGTATCGTCTGCCAAAGTATGTTAATTTTCTTGTTACATACGTCAACACTACGTCGCAATGACGTCATAGGACAGTGTAGCCTATGCAAGTAGTCCGGTATCATGTTTTTATAGGTTGGTAACATATTCCATAGGTCAATACTGAAGTCGTAGAGTAATTACTGTACAGTAAAGTCTTTATAATGAGCCAAAGTACGTGAATTATTGTCAAAAACGTCAATTCTACGTCACTGTGACGTCATATGACATTTTAAGTTAGCTTTTATGATATTATCATGTTTCTATAGGTTGGTAACACATACCATAGGTCAAAAGTGACGTCTTATGTGGTTTACAGTACATATAGTCCATATAGTCCATATAGTCCGTCATTTTGAAAAGATGCAAATTGACCATTTTCCCGCCGTCCGATTTTGGGATACTTTTTTCTGGAGATGCTAGGAACCCACTGAGCAACCTAAAACCAAATAACCTTCTGTCGCAATTTCTTGGGGGTCAATTTTACAATAATTTATTTTTCATCTATCTTCACTTTTGCCGAGGCAAAATGAAATACGTATAGGTAGATAAAGTACATTTATAACAGAAGTGGGAGGGGTGAGTGGCCCTGAGAGGACTCGTCGGAGTAAACCACTTCTTGACGATTATTGGTAACGTCGCGGCCAGAATTATATCACATATAGGGCGGCTGTCAGACACGTAATAGGCTTCTAGCTTTTGGCCCCAAATGAAACGCCATAATATTCACATTCATGGACCCGCTTCTCAGCGTGGTGACCATCAACATCCAAAGAAGTAATTTCCAGGTTGTGATAACACGTTCTCTGTACCCTATGCATGGCGGCTGCGCCAAAGCGCACCACTCGTACTTGTACATGGGGGTATTCTGTGAACATACGTGGGTCTGTGGAAAGAAGAAAT
>JAUOBX010112606.1:0-12693 GCA_032360705.1 Eupentacta quinquesemita
CACAGGTGCACACGCACACACATACACATACTGTCATGACTGCATAGATTCCTTCGACTTTCGTCGAGGAATCGAAGACAACTTGACTTCTTTAGGCCTCTCTTGGGATGTGGGTGTTTCAGGGTAATTTATCAGGTTTCCTGAATCCTGACCCTTTATCACTAACTAAACCCCTCATATTGTATCCCACTGGAAATGGCAATAGAGCTCCCAATTCTTCTAGAGACCTGCCAGGGATGATGAACCAGATCATGGAATAACCCTCTCGGATGCAATCAGCCAGTTCACGGTTGTATTATAAAAGGTATACAGTATGTATGCTAATGATAAATGTCGAAGGTCACACGGAAGCGCAGGAAGACTGGTTTGCACTAACAGTGTACACAGCAATAGCGATATCATTCATTCCAGGGCAGGGCAATCTTTCAGAACTCCCATGAGGAATCCTTTCACCACAAAACATCACTAATATTTACCATACACCTGGGGACAATGGTATAGACGAAAATTAGGTAGATTTTTTTATTCAATTTTCTTCAAATTATTTCTAACACGGTATAGCAGTTCAGAACCTCAGCAAAAGGCTATTGTGTGAAACTGTGACCTAATCCGAACGATTAGCTGCTGTGAGCATGCGCATGGATAACCAAGAACTGGCTAAACTCTGTTGTTTTGAATGCTTGCCCATACCGCCAGAGGATTCATACAGACCTCATTCCTTGACGTCACCACGATCGATCTTCTACTTCAGGATGGATGGCAGAGCAATTATTTGTATTCATGAGTGAATGAACTAAGTGGCAGTTTATTTAACAACTCCCCTCAGATGATGTTATCATATTATTACACAACATGTCCAAACGAGCAACGTTTGTGGAGGAGGAGATGCAGGAGGTTGGATTGAAGGATGAAGATGCTATAATTCGAGTGAGATGGTGTGAGGGTGTGAGAGACGTTGCTGGTGGAGTAAGGCGAATCCGGCCACCTCCATGATTGGGGACACAACCGGATTCAAACTGGAAAAGAAGAAGAAGAAGATAGCATGGGTGAGTGAATGCACACATGAGACAATGCCATGGTATACTGAGCCTTACCCGTTCTTGGCACTCATCCTCAAACGCAGGCACCCCTGCCTGTAGCCTCGTGTCATCAGGTAGGAAGACTTCATTGTTTTGGAGGTCAAGGGATTCCACCAATGGCTGGTGAGGCTGGAAGGGTCGTTTAGCACACTCTGCAGGAAGCGAGGGATCCTTCTTTCTGCTGTGGTTACCTGAAGCGATCAGAAGAGAAAACAAATAGAACATACAGAGGAAACAATGCCACAAAATTATATCACTCATGGTGTCAGAACCAGTCATGTAGCTTGAAATGTTATGCTTCAAAAATAAGAATCAACACACATAAGAAAATCTAGTTTCGGAGCGACACATACGGTCATAGACAGTAAACTTATGGACCACCATTTCACATTTCAGCTCTCTTAGAGAACTAAACGGAGGGGATAAAACCCCTCCCTCTAGCCCCCGCCCTCCCAAGAATGGCGATCACTAATCACTTTCTTGCTCCTGAACAGCACAATTTTAGAATAACATCCATTCTGCTGAAATCAGAAAGATCAGTTTCTGTTCTTGCTACAGACTTGCTATATATCAGAACATGGCTTGCCACACTTTGCTGCAGTGTGTTATTACATTTACTGTAGCTATAAAAGGGAATCCTCATCAGATATTCACCTTTCAGGCTAATTAGGCCAGGCTATTTTGATGTGAAATACCCGGTTCGGTGTGTTCTGTAGTTCCTAGTCTGTTAAACGGAGCAGGACACATGCAACAACCAAGTACAAGTTCTTGTTGCCACAAAATACTCTCAATGCAAATTATTCTCCTCATCTCAAGTTATCCCAAAACACTTGACCTGTTTTTTTGGTTTCTCAAAAACACTTACCCTGGTTTTCGGGTCTACGAGCAAGGTGTACAGTTCCTCTCTCATACTTACACAATTCTATTTTGACTATACTGCCACAATTTTCTGGCTCCAAAATCCAAATCACCCAATCTGGCCACCCCAATCGTTCTCTCTATTGCTAAAATGAGTGAGAAACGTCAGCAAAATAGGAGGGTGCATTATGTAAGTATGACAGTGGTTGAGGAGAGGAGTACACTCAAACTTGTCTGAGTTGTCTCATTGTTGTGTTACCCACATTATTAGTGTAAATCTGATTATGATCAAGGCAAACCGAATGAATGTCCCCATTGAGTTTACTCAGTAGCTACTAATTTTCATCTATCCATAATGAAGTGAAAACTGCAGGTTCATTTTTCTCTTTGAATCCAATGATTACTTGCATAATATCTACCGGTATATATCTTGAACTGATTTAAAAGTATGTGTATTTTCAGTCATATCAGTGTTATCTTTCTCATGTGAATCTGGACCCGCCCTTCCCACCCAACCATATCCCCCGGGCCTATCAACATGAAAAACGTTTTCCAGAGCTACAGAGTCAAGTTTGATAGCACGGAGTCAGCACTATATAGGCTCTACTGTTATCCTACAGGCTACCGAACAATATTACAAATCAGAACCATCTCAAACCAAATGTCCAATTCATTTGATCAGCCTTCTCTTGATTGCCTCAGAGATGTTTTTAACAAGTAGGAAATGAGCTTGACCCGGATGGGATATAGAATCCACTGCCCCTCTGGCAAATCCATCGCCTCTAATGTAATTATGAAGGAATTTGATGCAACACTGGCGGCAGTATTCGTTTCTCACATTAACACACACACACGTGCCCAGGTGGGCACATCCGTCTGTGCGAGAGTGCATATAATTGCCTTCAGTCAAATTTATTGTAATGGACGTGCCAACGACTCATCGAGAGTCAATACACAGAAAGTTTGGTTGCAGAGATGTTGCAAATTTAAGAAAGGATCAATGCCCTTTGAAAGTGAGGTGTGTATCAAACAGAGAAGGGGTATGGTGATATGCCCCCTTAGGCCCCTATGAACATGGAGGAGGGTAGGGGATCCTTTTCATTTGCTGATCACAGCAATCATGCAATGCTCCATACCTAAAGATCAATCGAATCACACAACACAACTATAATTGTAGTGAAAAGAACCCTGTGGCAATGAGCCAGTTCACGGTTATCAATGCGCATGCTCACATTAGCTGATCGTGAGGGTACTGACGAAATTCCACATATTGACTTATCGTTACGGAGCATTTTTACACTGTCATAACTTGTTGGAAATTATGTAATTTCACCCAATTTTCGACTATGTTATTGTTCTCAAGTGTGGGGAAAATATTTGTGAAGTTTTGTGGTGAAATGAGCTATAGTTTTTCCCGGGGGAGTTTCGAAAGATTGCCCTACCCCCGCACGGAAGATATCTCCATTGATTTGTACACTGTTCGAGTCGCCCGCCCGGTCGCCCGGTCTCTGCGCGCACCCCTTTGACCTTCGACACGGATCATTAGCATACGCGTGGAATGCAACCGTGAACTGGCTTATTGTGAAGTTGTCATGCAGCATGAAGTATAATAACTATAGGTTGTATAGCTACTATTATTACGAAGTACAATGTTTTCGACGATGATTGTGGAGAACGTCATTCAAGAGCCATGATCAGATGATAACGAATCAGAGACACGTGATCCTCTCGCAGCGAACCTGTCGGGGAAACGAAGCCACCATTGTTGTGGTTCCCAATGAATGATGACGATCATGGGGTAATAGTTTCTGAATCCACAGCTCAACACTATCAGAACATCGAAGTAAATATGACCCTGGTTAGGTTGGAATTTGACGTGTCATGTTTCGTGTTGACAAAACAAATTAAAACTACGTGACTGCGTAGGATAATAGTTTGAAGAAATACTGAATAAACACGGGTTGGAACGTTTAATTGGAGAACAACTGCAGTATAGGCTTGGTGGTCGACAATGCTCTTTTGTTGAAAACGGAATGTGTAGATTCATCAGTTCTAACTGGCAACTCCCGTGGTAGTAGTTGTGAAGTTTCCGACATTATTAACAACAAATAACGAGGAACCAGAAATGTGGAAACATGTTGTGAAACAAATGTCTCTTCCAACTGCTCTCTACTCAATTAACCTACCAGCTACGAGGCGTATCATCAGCTTTCCGCCACTCCTGCAAACGGCGGCGTCACACAGACACTTTGTACAGGCAGACAGGGGGTGAGGAGACCTGATGTGCGCCCCCTCTGGCAGCTGAACTGTCACCAATTAAAGGTTTAGGGAGAGTTACACGGTACCTTCGAAAAGCAAGTAAGTAAGTAAGTAAGTGAGTAAGTGAGTAAGTGAGTAAGTGAGTAAGTGAGTGAGTGAGTGGGGGAGTGAGTGGGGGAGGGAGTGGGGGAGTGGGGGTGAGTGAGTGGGGGAGTGGGGGAGTAAGTAGGTCGGCCACAGCCGAGCTCTAGCATGGATCCTCCAGTCATCTCTACCCATCATGCAGGCAGCAATCTCTCTCGGCTCCCTCAGTCCACACCCTTTTCCACACCCTTTTCATCTTGTTGAGCGCTGTCCAAGCAAGAGCATTCCTGATTTCGATGTCACTTTCGGTAGAGTTCGCCCATGAACGGAGGTATTTGAAGTCAGTGACTTCCTTCAGGGCGTTTCCCTCAGTCGCATGATCGTGTGAGTTATATGTGATAACTTTGGTCGTTTTGCTGTTGCAGGTAATCACCACCTTCTCACATTACCTTTCTTGGCGGATTAGTAATTATTGCGCTTGCTGGATGTTGTTACTCAGTAGGCAGATGTCATCAGCAAAGTCCAAGTCGGTAATGGTCACGGCAGGGGATCTCCTGGACTTCCTCGGAGTGATAGTGAAACCTAGTTCAGTCTCTATGCCACTTGTGGCTTGGCGGAGAGCATAATCCTAACACACTAGCTCAAATGCATATGGCTACAATATTTATTGCGCTCTTGCAAGACGACGTTCTGATTGTCTCCGAGAAATATGAGTTGTCACGCTGTATATGAGTGGACTAGTACATGAACCGCGTTGTTTTTGGGGTAAGACTCTTTGTGACGAGGATCAGGTCAATAAAGCCGGCATTTGTCAGCCTAGAAAGCCCACAGTAGTCGTGTGTCGAATCTTCTATATATCCCGGCGTCCCGTGTGCCCCAACAGACACGTTCAGGTCTCGTCACCGGTATTTCCTGGAGCAATACCTTGAGATTACCCCTGTTGCCTACAGAAACTCTTGATATTTCACTATTCGCTCTCATTTACAGATTTCCGCACGCTTGTTGCTAAAATCAGAAGATGTCCGCAGCGACCAAGAACACTTATGCTGCTCTGTCAGATGGGAGCAAAATGCCACTCATGGGTCTTGGAACATGGAAGGTATGATGGGTCCTCACATGTATAATCCCAATTGCTTCATCCGTATACTACCACGTGGATAGCCTACGGAATGGCATGCTGTTCATTCTTGCATGCACCCACACATCCCATCATAGTGCGGGCGCGTGCTCGTACCAGCAAAGGCTACCGCCCGCTACCCCATTTCGCGAGTGCATCTCGCGAGCGTATCTCTCGTGAAACTGACCAATGATGACGTCGCTGCTTTCGCGTTGGCCAATCAGCGGACACATAATTAGCGTCGTGACCTGAGCTCGTGAACCGAGGCCCCGAGTGTTCGCGAGCCTGCGCGAGCCTGTAGAAAAAGCTGGCAAGATTGTCGAACTTTATCAAGAAACGAAGTTGACAGAGGGTTGACAGCGAACTTAGGAATATTTGAGAGAGGACACTCTAGAATCGGTGTGGATGAGGGTGGTAGTAAATTGGTCGTATTGATGGAAAAGTTGATAAGATGTCCCACGCTTCCGTTATTAGTCGCGTTACTGGACAGACGGATTCTTCAGCCGAAGGGCTGTGGTCGTTTCAATAATAAAAAATCTATCAGTGTACATTCATTGATCAAGTCATGTTACTCGCGCGGTTCAGTATGATATACAACAGTTCAGATGTTCAAAATTAATGTTGTATGCATTTTTGTAAAGATGAGTTTTTAGCAAAGTCTTGAATTTAACTACGGTGTTTCATAATTATGGGGCACACTCTGTGCATGCCTTCGTCACCATATATTTTCTCGGAGTATCGATCTCCGGTCAACAAGTATCTCGATGAGTATATATACGCCTCCCGAAACTCGGAAATATACTCCGGGCGAATCCATTCAAGGCTATCGAAATGATCAAGTTGAGTTTATTATACTGGATGCGTTGCTTGCTGTGCAGTCACGAGCATCATTATTTCAGCGCGCCAGCTGTAGTCAAATACCTGCAGGCTTCTCCGGTTCGTCCTTCGGTGAGTGTTTCATCGCCATTCCCTCGCCACACCCAGGTGTAATTGAGAACATGTGTGATCTGAGGAAACTGAGAACGAGCAGTGCTGGGTCAGCTGCTGCCACATATTCTCCGGTATAATCGGAGTGTGTACCGCTTCCTATATGATCAGGGTTATGTTTGTGAACCGCTCTGAGCACGTCATGGGAGCACAATATACCATTATTGTTATTTTTCAGTCTAAGCCGGACCAAGTACGAGAAGCAGTCATTGCTGCGATGAAGGCTGGCTACCGTCACATTGATGCAGCCTACTGTTACGAGAATGAAGATGAAATAGGGGAGGCCCTGAGGGAATTATTTGAAGAAGGGGTCGTGAAGCGAGAAGAACTTTTCATAACAGGAAAGGTTTGATTGATTCTATTCCAAGTTCGTTTGCTATTGGATATATCACACCGCCCGATTGTCGAGGAAGGGGTGCAGCCGACATCTTATTGAGTAATTTAGGTATCGCAAAAATTGAAACTACTGCCCGCATGTCCTTGAACATTTTCTACAGTCGGGAATAAATCAACAAAAGTCGGTGGATACGGACGATATCTGTTCCCGAATCAGTATCTTTATTTATTTTTTGGATCATGAAAGGTCAAGTTCTCACAATATGCGAATTTGACAACTTTTTAGTGGGATTACATTCAGATTTGACAAAGGTAGGGCTGACATTGCTGGAGGCTGCATCCGCATAATTTATGCAGTAGTTCAGGTTGGCTTTTTGCAACTGTGGAAATTGTTTGAAGTAATATCCATGGAAATAAAAGTACAGAAAACACCCAGTTGTTGATAACGCCCTCCTACCATTACATGGCGGCATGTAACTATGAGCAGGTAAGTATATATGTGTAAGGTACCACAGGGATGACAATCAGACAATGGCTTTAGTAGTTGCAATGAGAGGCTGTTAATAACACCACTTACTACATCTGCGTTCGATGGTTAGAATGTAGACAATTACTTTTTGTTTGTTAAATATTTGTGACATCGAATTGAATTAATGTTAGCCATTATTAGCAACTAAAGACCGCTGCATCCAACCATACAAGAGTAGGCCCTACAGTGCTTCAATTCCAAACTTTCCTAATCTCCAACAGCTCTGGTCGATTTTCCATGAGCCAAGCCGAGTCAGAAGATGTCTAGAGCTCTCTTTGGAGGCGTTGCAGTTAGACTACATTGACTTGTTTCTCATGCACTCCGCTATGGCGACAGAGGTAGGTCTGATGGAGTAGATCATCTAGCTTCTAACAATATGTGTTTTGCTACGGAAAAGTCTAAGTTTCATCCCGCCTAATATGTATATATTACTATAAGTCTTTTTATTCTGGCAAAATATTCCATGTGCAAGATTTAATGAGAGCAACAAAGTTTCACTCTGTTGAGAGCATTTGATGCCAATGAAAATACTGCATGAACAGTTCCATCAGCTAAAGTAAAACTGTCTAAGTCATTGAGACAGACTTTGCAAGAAAGGATATTGAAAAGGTTGAATAGTTTATTTGGCGAGAAACAGTGCCATCTAGGAATGAATAATAATTTTCAGATAGCAGTATTTTGTCTATTGAGACACAGAAAAATACTAGTTTTGCGTCTGTCAAAGTACAAAACGTCCCGGCCCGCTCAAAAAGATAATTTCGTTATACTAATACAATTCTTCCTCAATTGTTCATGTTAGTTTGTACTTGAATAGAAACAATACTTATCCTCTAGTTGCTCGTGCATAGGGTTCGTTGACATTTAGTATTGTCTCTTGATTATAATCCTATCAACAGTACATTGATGACAATACCATGAGCCCTACAAACGAGGATGGCTCACTGATGCTTGCAGATATCCATTACATGGACACATGGAAGGTTAGTTTCCTTGTGCTCAGGTGCAGAGATGCCATGCATGTGAATATGTGCATGTGTATGTGTCTGTGCGTATGCGTGTTTGTGTGTGTCTAATGACATCACCTAATTTTCGTTGATTTATCAATAAAGTTCAGGTTCAGATCAAAACAACAAAGGAAGCAACAATGGACTTTTCCAGAATAGGTGAAAATGTGACTGTGTTCGTCAGTGTGTTTGTCTGTGTGTGTGTACACGTGTGTGTATGCATGTGAATGCTTGTGTTTTGAGGGTGCATGGGTGTATCTAGACCTATAGGGGACATACTTGAGGTTGATATCACAATGGGTTGTGTGTTTAATCTAAACGATGGGGGAGAGAAAGATTATGTGTGTGCTTGTGCGCACGGGTATGAGTGATGTATGTTCTGAGCTTCAGAGAAATTACCTCGCGAAAATCCTGCAACGAGCACAATGTTGTTGTAATTGTGTATCAGGCCTGATACGATATATCAATACTGTTGGAATCAAATAACGCTTTCCGGGTGTTTGAACTCCATTGTACACTATGTATGGCTAAAACGTATATATGTATATATGAGTTCATAAAACGAGCATACATATGATGGAGGTCGCAACTCGCTATATTAGTTAATGCATAGCATCCTCGGATTTGCATGAAATGTAACTTCATATACCGAACGTCGACAAAATGCTAGTTTTTCCTTGACGACCTTTCAGAGTGATGGCGCAATTCCAATTTAGAGAACAGAAACTTCAATAACGCTGCGTTCAATACTCTGGAACGAATTCGACTGGAATTACAAAAGTTTGGCTCTCACTTTTACCTACGTAGAAGGTTATATACATGAGCTGGGTTGACAAAATAACAATTCTTCAATTTGGAGATCAGCCAGTTGAGATATTTGGATACTTCTGAGCGTCTTTCTGATCATCTGTACATCATGTACGTTGCTACATTCACAATTCCCTTCTTTTCAATGAAGCCAAGGAGTGTTCCGAAGTGGCGCCCTTTCCGAATTAGCGACGGTGACTATATCATTTTCTTTTCAGGCAATGGAATCGACGGTTGAGGCTGGACTAGCAAAATCCATTGGAGTATCAAATGTTAGCATTCCACAGCTCGAAGAAGTGTTGGAAAAGACTCGGATACCATGTGTTGTGAACCAGGTTTGTTGTGGTTCGTTATGGGCTATGTGTGGTTTTTTAATGTCATCCGTGAAAACTATAGTAAGGTACAGAACAATAACATGATTAGGTTAGGAAGACTTCTATTACAACTTTAGAATTAGGTGGATAGCATTTAAGATGAGCATTTCGATGCAAGTTGCTTTCCGAGCGGTATCAGTGACATTTGGCAGTACAAAGGTTCCGGCTTGTCCGAGTCTGATTTCCGCGTTCACTGTGGGACGTTTTTCTCCAGAGGGGACTGTACTTACAGTGACGACTGGCGGGGTCTTGGTGTCCAGGCTCTGCTGTGATGCAGTGGGCTTGGTAAATATGAGCGCTGTCGCGGATTATTTGCAGTTTTGCAAATTTGTATGAATCAGTACAGCCAAAACCAGGATCGGAGAAAATGTGTTTCACTTGCGGTTCGTCGGATGGGGACGCAAGATGGTGGCCCCGGAAGCAGGTCGGGATTGGTTACAGTACACCCCTGCTCCAATATCATATGAGTCTAGTCGAGAACAGAGGGCGAGTTCTCCGATGATCCTTCAGTGGCTTCCTGAACCCGTAGAATATATTAAATATAATATGAATATATAATATAATGATAGAATATCACACTGATTTTCATATCGTTTATTGTAGTCCGGTCAGTAGTGATAATTTTGCAAATCGGTCAGCAGGCGACTGGTCGACATCACACTCTTCTGACAAGGTCATGGTTTATTCTTGTCCTGGTTATATTTTTATTTCGGTCCTCTCTCTCCTCAGGTAGAGAACCATCCACTTCTAAACCAGAAGAAGCTGATCGACTTCTGTAAGCAGAACAATGTGGTCGTGACGTCATACAGTCCGTTGGGCTCGCCGGGCAGACAAGAGTAACTATAGAAAATTATCCATTCCCCTTGGAGTAATTGGTATCTCAAAATGTTGAATTATATGATACCTAACATGAGTGCAAACATGGATATTGTACATATTATTTCATGCGAATTTCTCGCAGGCCACAATAAGTCAGAAAATATAAGAATTACCACGTAGAGGACAATTTGCTGATTGCCCTCGTTTATCGCTGTTTTGAGCCTGTCTTCGGTAGGACGATAGGAGTATGGAAACCAGCGTAGGCCTATATGATGCCTGAGTTCCCGGATGGAATCATTGACTTTTCCTCACCTCCAGATTATGTCAGAAGCTGCCGGGCCAAAGTGAAAAAATAGACGTGACAAACTGAATGTCTCTGGAATGATTGATCCACTTCTGTTAAATATTGCGTCACGTAGTTCTAGTATGAAAACCATGGGGCTGCTACAACTCGAAATCATTAGACTGTTGGGTATTGAGTTAACAGCAATATTTAATCCGCCGTGGGGGAACTGATAGGCTACTGGAACATTTGTGCAGTTCAGGATATAGTTACCACTGTTGATACTACAGTACTGTTATTCTATTTATTTAATGTTGTTTCTCATACATGTTCACAGAGCGTCATCCAATGACCCACTCCTACTGACGAGTCCTCTGGTCAAAGAGATGGCTGCCGCTAAGAACTCTACTCCAGGACAGTTGCTGATAGCTTACAACATTTGTCAAGAGCTGGTGTGTATCCCCAAGAGCGTCACCCCTAAACGAATCAAAGAAAACTATTCAGTGAGTTCTCACATTTTCTCTATTTTCCTAGAAATAATTAAAATCCTTTTTTCTAGATATAAGATATAAGAATCTTTATTGACCATGAAATTAAAGGAACTGGAGTTCGCTCCATCTCAATATAGCATACATAAAACAAGTTTACAAACATATAAAACAAATGGGCTATGGAAGATGTCTACAAACGATAAAACGATAAGACAGGAAATAATGGTAAAAATACCGCACTAATTGAGAACCTATTCCCTACAATACTCATTGGCAAGACGGCCCTTGGCAAGGAAGACCGCCTATACCTCTCTGTACGGCACCTGATCACGATGGATCTGCCCGTTCTACTACTATATTTTACTCTGTGACTTAGGGGGTGTACATACGATAAAAATTTATTGCACTTTTCTCTTTGTTGTCCAGGCGAATAACTCCTCTACAGATTCAAGGTCCTGACACTGGCAAACGCGCCTTGCTTTCCTGACAAGCGTCTTAACCTTCGCCATATCTCTAACAGTCGTGTTACCACCCCATGCGAGCAAACGAAAATAGTCTCAATTGTCGCTTTATAAAACAGAGAAATGAGAGTGGTGTCTAGTTTGAAGGAATTTAGTTTTCGTAGTAAGAACATACGCTGGTTAGTTTTAGTCAGGACAGTTTTAACATGTTCACTCCACTTCAATTTGTCAGTAATGGTAACACCTAGATATACTTCATGCAAAAGTTTGACAGATTTGTTCCCAACAAAAGATATGTCTGAATTTTCTCTGCCTAAAATACCCTTGGGGTCCCTGATTTCCATATAATCTGTAATAGGAGCCCCTCCTCTAATAAACGCCCCTCCCCCTTTTTGGACGGGAGTGTCACTGAAGAAAATTGTCCTAGGCATCTAGCCTAACAATATACCCAATAAATATAGCCTTGAAATACAACAATGGAGCCTAAAAATATACCAAATAATAGAAGCCCCCTCTTATCAAGATGCATAGCCCCCGGGGCCTCCTATTACAGAATATACGGTATCTAGAACTCTGGCGGACAGACTCCATAACCTACTGCTCTCCTAGGGTCTGAGAATCCACTGATCGATGTGGACTGGTGCTCCAGGGAGCAGGCTAGGATTTGTTGCCTCGATATTAATAATCTGGTCACTAGTCGTAAAGACAAGGGGAGTTATCCCTGGTTCTGGTCCACGATTAGCAGGGCCAGGGTTCCTTGATGAGCTTCCATTGTTCACTATTCAAATACAAGTTTTATTTTGCTGTTTTCTTCTGTCTTATTGTAGGGTCTTTCTGCAGTTGAGATGGATATCTGTGTGTCCGGGGATGGAGTACCGTTCGTCTTCCATGATTTTGATGCTGACCTATCGATTCAAGAGGTTTGCAATTGTTTTTACTGGTGGTAGAAGGAAATAGCACCTATATTTTATCATATGGTAGAGGGAGTATGACACTAATATTCAGATTATTGAAATAACACAAACATCATCAGAAATGGCATATTCAAAAGTTGAGCTCACAACTCGAGGACAAACGTGAGAGCTGCCATGAACTGTTGTTATAATAATAATATCTCATTCCTATATAGCGCTTCTTCACGTCGATGACATGCTCAAAGCGCTTCACAGATATTACCCTTGATCATAAGTGACTTGTCAAACCCG
>JAUOBX010112717.1:0-12692 GCA_032360705.1 Eupentacta quinquesemita
CCTGCCTCGATAACATCTGAGCACTAGTCGAAAAGAGAGGGCGAGTTATCGCCGGTGCTCATCCACGATCAACACGGACTGCAGGTTTCCTCGATGAGCCTTCAGTGGCTTCCTGAACCTGTAGCAAACAAACAAACAAACATGTTCTGTTCCCGTTCAAAATGTGCTGATAGTTCTACTTTGAAAGGAAACTTGCCAACGAGGGGAACTTCCGTTTGGTGTGATGGTAGGTGCCAGTAGTTACTTCCATAAGGAAAACAAAGGAAAGTTTGTTGTGGTACGTTGTGTGGGAAAACATAAGAAATAACTTCTACAGCAGCGACGTTATACTTTATTGGGCAATCAGCACGATGGTCGATGGACGAACTTTGAAGGTCAATAACTCTGCAATAGAACATCGTACAGAGATGGGATCGAGATCTTCAAAATCCGTCTTTAATCCTCTATAAAATAACTATAATATAAGCCACGAGGGTAACACATCATATATCCCCTGAATGCGCTTCTAAACGATTTTAGACAAAAATTGTTGAACTTGCGTTATCAGTACCATCGATCCCGGGCCTTCCGTAGAACATAGATGATTGATAACGTTATTAGGTAGAAAAACACTTCGATCGCACAAATAATCACTATAGTTCTCCAGTTCTCGAGGAGATGCGAATACGGCGCGGCTACCGTAGTATCGGGTGCGCCTCCAGGTTCCAATACCCCGGATGTTGTGGCCTCCTCAGTAACCCACCACCAAGTGCTATTATCCACTTCGGCGGTCGTTGCCGTCCTGTCCAATAGGGTAACCGCGTCCTGTGTCGTGTTTCCAGCGGAAGGTAGCCACGGGGTCATCCACTCGGCCTATCCATCCGGTAATGTAGTACCCTCGTAAAACGTCATAGGTAGACGCATCGTGAATTGTTTGGGTATGATTAATTCACAACAGGAATATAATGAAATATATTTGTCATTCGAGTGGTTCTCTAGATGAAATTACGGTGTATGATGCCATGTGCGCTATCTCGATGAACAACTTTCCTCGTACTATTTATTCACTGATTCATTCTGCTAAAATTGCTAAACTTAATACTGGTGTCGACTGGACCAACCAAAAGTAGAAGGATGCAAATTCCGTCATGAAAGACACTAACACAACACGCCGCCTTCAATAGTTCGTCACAATACTGCTGTAGTGTCCAGTCTCGAGGATGGGCCTTGACGCATCTTGCTGATGGGCTTCAAATTCAAATTCACAGCAAATTCGCTTCCAAAATGGAACAACGAATATTCCTATACATTGGTAGAATTCTAAGGCACCGTCGATGGAATTACATTTGTTAACACAGACACTATATAACACGTATAGCAAAACCAGCAATGTTTGAACTTTTCGGGGCGACGGGTTACCTTTAAAATGTTAAAATCCATACCTTCGATATCCAATATAAACTCACATGCAATTCGCTCCTAAATGGAATAACGAATATCTCTAATATTGGTACAATGTAGAAATTCATACCTCCAATGAGAACTCACAGCAAATTCGCATCCAAGTAGAATAGAATAACAAATAGTCGTATAATTTTAGTGCAATTTTGTGGCACCGTCGCTGGAATTACATGTTAACACAGACACTATATAACACGTATATCAACAGCAGCAATGTTAACTCACAGGCAATTCGCTCCAAAATGGAATAACGAATATCCCTAATATTGGTACAATGTAGAAATACATACCTCCAATGAGAACTCACAGCAAATTCGCATCCAAGTAGAATAATAAATAGTCGTATAATATTAGTGCAATTTTGTGGCATCGTCGCTGGAATTATATTTTAACAGTGGAACAATGAAACATGTACAGCAATGTGTGTACATTTAGCGGATGACTCGGTTCCTCTTACCGTTAAGATTCACAACGATAATATCCCATAGGAACATCCTGCATGAAAGACGATAAGATGATCGGGGTTGTCAGCGATGCTTCACACAATCTGTCACAGACTATACAGTCGTGCTACATAACCTCGTAGATGTAAAAGCATCCTGAAAGGATCGGCGTCTGGTTAATCCACAGCGAATCCCGATTGCAGCGATGTCATATGGTATCATAGATAAACGTATCTTGATAGGCGGGGTATAGGTAATCCACTGCAAATTCGCTTTCAAAATATAACAACAAATATTCTGAGTACAATTCTAAGGCATCATCGGTACAATTACAATTTAACATTGGTACAATTGAATATGTTTGACGTAACCGAGTACGATGTTTGTACTTTTCGGTGCGATGGTCTACAGTTCACAATTCATAATTCATAATAACCAAAATGAGGTCATAGCAAATTCGCTTTCAATATCGAATAACGAATATTCTTAATAGTAGTACAATTCGAAGGCATCGTCGCTGGTAACAAAATTCAAGAGAGGAACAATATACCATGTTTGTTCAACCCAATAATGTCTGTACTTCCAGTGGGAGACTCGGCTTACCATGAGATTTTGTTGAAATTCATAACGATAATATCCAATAGAAACAGAAAAGAATAAGAGACGCATATTCCCTCATAGTTAATCGCTGGGTCATTTGGCCTCGTAGATAAGGGCATCGTGACAGGTTCGGCGTTCCGTATTCCACAGTAAATCTGCTCGCAAAATAGAATAATGGAAATTGCTAATATCATACCTTTCTACACATTGTGACATCTGCCTTCACACACCACATCAGTTGTGTCACACTATTTGTTTACAGATTCGCTTGACTTGCTGCATATTCATCCAATCAGAACATAACATATTGGACGAAGAAAATTCCGTAATTTGTAATTTCCAAACGGCTCATTCCAAAATTACGCTACAACTAAATGCATATAAAGAACATTTCGGTGTAGCTTGATGAACTAATCCAATGTGAGAAATTATCATCATACACCAGGGAAATTGCAATGTTTGTTGATATTGTTCAGGGACGTCATCCGATGTCCGGATCTTATCCAAAACCAATTCTCCTCTTAATTTTAGTATCCCATCTACCATCTTCAGTCACAATTTGGCCCAGATACTGATAAGACTTCATGAATGGGTTACATAGAGAGTGAATGTAAGCATTATTTATTTGGACAAGACACCTTTCAATACTTAACCAGCATTTTCATCAGCTATAGCATCAGTTAATGAATCTTTGAACCTAATCAAGTTCAACGGCAAGAGCTCATTTCTCAGAAATCGATGCGTCCACCTAGAGTGTTCAAAACATCTGACTATAGGGTGGAGACCGCTGTATATATTCCTTTATGAAGCAGAGGTAGTTCCAAGTTCATAACCAACTCATCTGTTATATTCATCACCAGCCCCCGATGAAAGACCTGACGACGCTGCAATTGTGGAAAAAACCTCGTATCGATTCTCAGAATTGTTTGTTTTTATCCTATGGATGGTTCGTATATACGACGAATGCGGCATCCTCGTTTCGAGACGGCTCAACGTTTATACGTCATTATATGGACCACTTGTTAATCAGAAGAAGAAAAACACTAGATGTTCCTCTGTCATTGCTTGAACAACCGTTTCACATAATATGAAGATTGGGAATTGATGTATATGTTTGTCTTAATTGTCCTGCACTGCCCCTGGTGCTCGTCGCAAGTTATGGCGCGACATTTGAAACACTGTAAAAAAAGTTTATCAAGAAAATGAAGCTTTGATTTTTTCGGGGACCCAATCTTCTTCACTCATGAGCATTCCTAGATGTTGAGCGTGAAACCTCCTTGATTGAATTATTTGACGTCACACATCGAAATAGCCTGACCCTGACCAGCTAATGGAAACTCAATTAATTAATTTGTTTGCGAAGCGTTCACGATAATTACTCTGGACCATCTTTGTTCAGTTTGAATGTAGAAGGGTAGGCCTACTATTATGGGTATTCTCAGCATCCATACACGTCATGGGGGCGTGGCCAATCTAATGTGGATCGTTCATATTTTACCTACTGGCATGTACCGTGAAATACCCGGTCACACGGTAACAAGGAATGCGCATGCACGATAAAGATGGCTTCACACATTAATGTTTTGATCAGGTCGTGATGTCGAATGTGGTCTATTGGCGGCCTTCACACTCCCTCCATGATGTAATCCATTAGGGTCAAATTCGTTTACATAAAATGCATTAACTCAACAAATCAACATGTCACACTCATAGAAACTAGACATGTAGAGGCGGGCGAACCGCCCATGCACGTGTATATCCCCGCATTAATTAATTGTAAATATTGACCTCTGATGATCAGAAAATTTGGATGGACCATGCCAATTTGATTTCCGATGACCTTGGAATGGCCCCCATGTTGTTCATGACCAACTCCCCCCGAGTTTTGTTCAAATCTAACGAAGTCAGGGAAATCGCGAAATTTACGCACATTTTTATCCCTGGTGACCTCGAAATGAACGCGATGTTTTCGAGACCATCTACGGTATAGTCCACACCTACGGTACCAAGTGTCATGTGAATCGGACGAACTCAATATTTCCGCATAAAACCTACAAAATGGGGATCAGCAGTCGAGCTGCAACGCCCATATCCGAACCAATCTGGAATTTCGCTCGGGCGAATATGTGTACCAAGTTTAGGATCAATCGGATGAATCGCTAAAGAGTCATTGCGCGGAGACGGCGACGGTGGACACAGCCCCCAAAACATACTATCCTCGGAAACTTCACACTGTCTTCAACTTAATGACAAAATTCTCTGTTGAGGACCACCCACGATTGAATAACAAGGGTACTTTGCTGAGCCTTCAGTGCCTTCCTCAATCTGTAACTTTTAAATCAAAATGCGCGAAATCCCAAATGAAATATACTTGGGCTAACTGATCGTTGGTATATGATATATGCCATAAAAATAAAATAATAACAGCACTCAAACTGACAGTGTCATATCACAGAGCCTTATATTGCAAAAACACGTTTACTGTTCGGTAACAAGAGGGTGGTAGTTGCGAATTTGATGATTACATGTTCTTCTGAAGAATAACCAATATAACACATTCTGGGAATACGGAGGTTTGATTTAATATTCTGGGCAATACACACCATTTAGTCATCATGACCAATTACAACAAATTAATCTATAAACTACATCATATGCTAAGATTAAAAATAATAACGGCACTCCAATTGACGGTGTCATATCAGCGAGCCTAATATGGCATAAAAACATGTTTCCTGATCGGAGACAGCAGGTGGAAGTTGCGATTTTGATTATACATGTTCATTTAAAAAATAACCTCTATAACAAATTCTGGGAATACGGAGGTTTGACTTATTATTCTGAGAAAATGCGATCAATTTATTCACCACGCATAGAATTACAGTATAAGCATCATCATGAACGATTACAACGAATTAATGTGTAAACTACATCATATCTTCGCTGTCTCACCCCCCTCCCACACCCCCTCCCGAGTCTTGTATCATTTTGTTCTCTGCTCCAGGCAACAATTATCTCACTGAACTTCCTGCTTCATCTGCACATTCTGGTAGAAAAATAGCACCAATTTGCATATTGACCCGGTCAAAATACAATAGAAAAGTACTCCTCAAACCAGGTGGGTATTTAAATATGTTACATTGTACCATAGGCCTATCGCATCTGATATATAGTGCCTGGTGTTCACTAAAAAATGTGTGACATTTGACTTGAAAATTTGCAATGCCTTATATCAGTATATAGGGAAGAACATGCAACCTTCGATAACGTTGTTCCGAACATATTTTACATGACAGGGTATAAAGTATAAGTGAAAGAATTTGGACATTGAAATGATGTTCTTCCTGAAAAATTGATAATAATATATAATATTTAATTATAAAAATGGATTGGAAAAAATATATATACTATAAATACATTGGAAATTAAGAATTTCGAACAGTTCTCACTTGCCTTCTTCCTTTCAGATTAACATAATTCACTTCCAGTTCTGTCGCCGAACTATTTCAAACATAACGATGCCTTTGATATATATACCATTCATTCAGCGACATCTTTTCTCCGCCAAGATTTCGCCGAGATACAACAAATTCAAGACTAACTGAGTGTAAACTGTGACGTCATCAGACCTAACCAATTAACAGATTAATGTGGATAACCCAAAATGGGACGTGCCGGGAACTTTGGGATATAGGGGTTATGAAATAGGCCTAGGCTTATACCATATGATAATGAGCAATAATGCCATTACCGCCAACTGTAGACCGGCGTATCGCTAACCCCCCTCCCCACACCCAAAGAAAAATAAAAATGGGGAAAATTAAATAATAATAATAATACCCCATAAGAGCACGATCTGTACATCGTAGAGTATCCATATTGCGCTCTCCCGATGCCGCTGTCATGTGTATGACCCACTATCAGACCCCCGGGATATGGCATCAACTTTATCGATGTGCGTCATACAACTCGAAAGGGACACATCCTCTGTTACAAGAATATTACAACTGTATACAAATGTCACACATTTTCGTGTATAACATGACGTACCATTCAATACAACGACCATGCTCATGACGTTGAGAGAACGTGAGTGACGCACCTACGTTTTAGGAGTCCGATGGTTGGATTCATACGGATGACGGGATTGATGGCTGAAATAAAGCTCAGGTAAAATTGCGTTATCAGTACCATCGATCCCGGGCCTTCCGTAAAACGTAAAGAATGGATAACGTTATTAGGTAGAAAAACACTTCGATCGCACAAATGATCACTATAGCTCTCCAGTTCTCTGAGAGATGCGAATACGGCGCAGCTTCCGTAGTTTGGACGGCGTCTCCCGGATCGAATACCCCGGATGTTGTGGCCTCCTCAGTAACCCACCACCAAGTGATATTGTCTACTTCGGCGGTCGTTGCAGTCCTGTCCAATAGGGTAACTGCATGCTGGGTTGTGGTTTCTGCGAAGGGCTGCCACGGGGTTGTCCACTCCGCTTGACCATCCGGTAGTGTAGAACTGTCGAATAACGTCGTAGGTAGACGCATCGTGAAAGGTTGGGTCCACTCAAATCACAGTTCTCTTGATCCTTCGTTGTTGGAATTACAGTTTGAGGTGTTCCACACCTCGATTAACATCTACCCCGGTACAATAAAGTAGTTCCGTCGCACTATTTATTTCGAGACTCGCTCAGCTAAAACTGCTGAAAGTAATACTAGTGACCATTGGACAAAAAATTAGACTCAAATTCCTTCATATAAGACAATTCGACTTCACTGGCGGGGATATCAACCCCGCATCCGAGGAACCTTTACTCTACTGTCATACGAGGTCCCGTAGATATGCCTTAATGTATATATTCTCGATAGGCATGGGTTTAGTTCCACAGCAAATTTACTTCCGAATAGAACAACGAATATCCCTAACATCAGTAGAATTCTAAAGTATTGTTGCTGAAATGACATTTTAACAGGTGAAGAAGTATAATATGTATAACAGGGGCGACAGTGATCCTTGAAAATTCATAACGATGAATATCCAATTGGACTACATCCAAAAAAACATAAGGGACGCAAATTCCTTCATGAAAACAATATGATGATTCGGGGATGTCGATGCTGCCTCAGGCAATCTGCCAAGCACTGCAGTCGTGTCATATATCTTGCTCGAAGATATAAAAGCTTCCTA
This sequence comes from Eupentacta quinquesemita, assembly GCA_032360705.1. Classification (NCBI taxonomy): domain Eukaryota; kingdom Metazoa; phylum Echinodermata; class Holothuroidea; order Dendrochirotida; family Sclerodactylidae; genus Eupentacta; species Eupentacta quinquesemita. The sequence continues at coordinate 7,668 of JAUOBX010112717.1, forward strand.
AGAAGCTCGGCGTTCATTTAATCCACAGCAACTGCTGACTGTCCATATATGGTCTCGTGGATTAACGATATATCTTGAGAAGCTTGGCTTTAGTTTATTCACTTCAATTTCGCTTCTTAAATAGAATAACGGCTACCACTAATCTCAGTACAATCTGAGGCTCGTCGCTGAAATTACGATCCAACAGGGAAACAGTTATCATAAGATGTGTAGCAAAATCAACACTGTTTGATCTTTTCGGGGCGACGGTCTACCTCGAAAATGTGAAATTTCATACCTTCAATATCCAATATGATCCACAGCAAATTCGCATTCAAAACGAATAACGAATAGCTCTAATATTGGTAAAATGTTGAGACTCGTACCTTCAATATCCAATGAGAACTCACAATAAATTGGCTTTCCAAGCAGAAATCACATTCTAATAGAGGAAATAACATCTCTAGCCAACCAAACAATATGTGTATATGTTCAGCGGCGACTCATCTTTCCTTATAATTTTGTACACAATTCATAACGATAATATCTGAAAGGAACGTTTCACATAGATTCGTAGATGAAAGTATCATAAATGACTTGGCGTTTAGTTAATTCACAATCCGCTGGCGGAATATAAATAATTTATATTCCTGATTTTAGTACAATCAATTTTACCACTTTAACCACGCTGCAACACATCTGCTTTAACATGACGTAATAATTTTGTCACACTATTCGCTTACAAATCCGCTTGACTTGTCCATCCAATCGGAACATGAAATAGCCGAATTTTAAACATTTTTATACAACCGAATCACTGTATATCCACAGTTAGGTGATAACCAATCCTCTTAGTCCAAAAACAAGCTACACGGAAGAAATATAGAATATTTGCTCATTGCAGTTTGCCTGGAGTGATGCATGATCCAATGTGAGAAATCATAATCACACACTGCAGAGAATTGTCAATGTTTGTTGATATTGTTCGGGAACGTCATCAGTTGTCTGCGCGTTATCCGGAACTATAACTGACTGTTGATGAACGACGTGCATGTTTCAAGGAGAGCGTTGAACAGCCGTAATGAGCAATGAGTCACGTTTGTCGGAATAATCCAATTACTGCAGTGAATTCCTGCCCACTGAGAAAGCTGAAACTAAGCATGTTGCTGTCTATATACCGTAACTAACGGCGTCACGAGAACAAATACCAGAGGCGGAGAATTGAATTAGTACAAGAAGCAGGCATGCGTTCTCCACAGCCACCTGCCCAAACATCCACAAGTTCAATAATCATGAAGTGGAAACACTGCATTCTGGGTCATCCTAAATACAAATGAAATAAATAAATTAGTATTTGTAGCGCGCCTAAATCGTCGTCACTTCAAAGGCGCTTTGAGAGAGATGCATTCTTAGTTTCAGCTTGAATTAGTTAGTTAGAATTCCTTATGTAAGAAGGGAGAGCGTTCTTATGCCTTACCATGCGTGTATTATTGCTTCCAGATGACGTAATGACTTATTGACGTTTTCATACAGACGCACTCGCCGGGCATGTTCAGGACTTTGAAGGCAATAATCCATCCATATGCGGATGCAACAAAACTCTAATGGGGTCGCATATGCGTGGAACAGAAACGCGTGAATTGTTCATGAGTATGCTGTAATCAGATTGCAGAGGCACAGACAAGAGGAACAAATCGTCGAAATAAAACAGAGCGCGCGCTCAGTAGAGTAATGTACTTTTGGACACCCATGAGACAACGATACTGCATGTGGCAAATATAATATTTCGTCATATCTATAATATGAAGCCGCTCAACGCCTATTTATACACGAAGGAGTATGTATCTAGGATTTATCCACCGTATTTTTCTGTTCATTCAGTTCCATTTGACAAATTCCATCCTGCGCGAAAATGTGATTCCCAAATTCGAGAGAAAAGCGAACATTTATAACGTAGCTGCCGTATTTCCATCGAAAAACAAAAAGACGGTCTATATTATATTATTATATTATTTCGAACACAAATATATCGCAATTCACTACATAGTTTCCCTTACCGTATTACCTATATAGAAGCAATATTGATGAATGATTAAATACATGACTGTTTTATCGTCTTCGAATCGCATGTTCGCAATGCAATATCGAATAATACAATATGCTTTACGATTACATTGCTTTACATAATTATACGTTGACACTATCGCCGATAAGTGCCGACTATCCAAGTTATTGCTTGTCCGTGTTTTATATAACCATACGCGTGATACGCCATGATAAAACGATGACCAATTAAATTAGCTGAGTGACTATACATGCAAGACTTTGTACATAACAGCCTATTCAAAGGATTATCACCGTCATAGGCTATTGTATGTATCATTGTCCATTGTCGCATTTTTTTTACTGTGTGACTGTTATATGCTTCAATATAACTATATTTAGTACCACGGGTATGGAGCGCCAATTATACCATACAAAACAATTAATGACGTAGGCGGAGGTTCTTATTTCTTCGCGAGGTATAATCGTCAATTTATTGATTGTATTTGTTCTGTGCTGCTAATTACCGCCAATCGTGCTCCAGCCAGGTATATGTGGAGAGTTGGAGGTCACTCGCCAGTAATAACGGTAGTTTCAATCATCCATCGTCAAGACGCGACATCGCCATCTGGAAAAAAATTAAATATATATTAAGAGCTTACGTGGCAGATAGAATAGAAAATTTCAGAGGAAAACTTGATATGGTTTTTATCATACATCAGCTGCGTGTAATGACCAGGTGTAATAATAAGGCGTAATAAGTATGTAGGTTCATTTCCCAGATTAATTTTTTTGCATTGACGCTAAATGATGTACATATACAATTGGAATGTATGCAGCGGCGTTACGCATACACTGTGAAAAGGGTGTTTAGAAATCTGGTGAAAAATGTGTTTAGCCACAATATGTTCAGAATTCGGATGGATGGTGTTTAGCAATTAAACACATGTTGTTTGCTATTTGACACATAGTGTGTAGCATCCAAACGTGTTTAGAAATCTGGTTCACAATTGTGTTTAGAAAAGTGTCCGAACTCTAAGCACATTTGTACGTTCCGCGTTATACCGTCCATATCAAACCAGATTCTCTTCGGTCAGTAAAACAAGAGAGATGTATCAATGTTTCAATGTTAAGTAATAAACAATAAAATAAGTTTAATGAATTAACACACTCCAGTAAAATATTCTGGAAAATCAGCAATGGATTTTCAATGCTTTTTTTTAGACGGTTTCCATACATTTCTGTCTGATTGACTGGATATATTTACTTACTCATAGTTATTCTCTTCAATATTCCTCATCACCAGGCACGAAACAAACAGCTCCACGTTGGCTTTCCAGAGGATTAAACGTTGCAGTATATGTGTTCCAAGCAACACACCCATATTCTAAAGTATTGTGATCGATGTTACATACAGTTTTCCTCCAACTGAAATTGCAAGGTAGAAGTTCCTCATACATAATTTGAGCATCCGATTAGCTTTGGATACTACACATTCCACTTGCCGATTCCAATCCACGTTATTTTGGATGATGATACCCCAAGTGTGTTATCTCATACCGGTACTTCTCTTCCAAATATGTGCCCGTCATCTTGTAGTTCGGTGTTTCTGGATTCCTCTTCCTCTTCAAGAGATCCTCAACCCTAACATTGCATTCCCTAACTCCTAATGTTGAGTTCCATTCCCCAGGTATTTGCACAATCAGCGAGAGTGTCAAAGGTCATCTTGTAGGAGCAGATCGTCCTTCGTTGAACTGATGCGACGGTACATCAGACAGTCATCGGTGAACAGTGGAACTGTACTATACTTACTGCGTTATTGATATCGTTGATAGATAGGAAAAACGAATGGAGAACTGAAACAGTTTATTTGGGGCACCACTGACATTTCTTCACTCTGTAGTTTCCCCATTGACAACAACTCTCTGCATGTACCCAGTCAGGAGAGATCCAATCGATTTTTGCACACATACCTCCAACACCATATTACACTAACTTATGGAATACTTTCCCGTGGGGAACAACATGAAACGTCTTCACGATTCACTACTATATATCCGTGGTTGTCTTGATTTTTCAAGGGACATAAAATCTGTCACTCAGATTTGAAAATGCCATATTTTTTGTGTTAATTTCTCTCTTCAAAGTTACTGATGTATCGAACCATGTACAGCTCTAATAATATGTTGGTTCGAAGCAATCTGGTCAGTTATTATGGATTTTATCTGCTCGAGTATAAGGCCTCGATGTTCCTGGGGTAGAGGGGACGTGAACATTCACGCGTGGAACGAAGTTTTATTCGGGCCCTCGACTGGGACACTATGGAGTTTCCCAGCAAATAATGGTTTCATTGTGAGCATCGATACATTGTTCATAACATATTTCAAGATAGTGATCGAAATCAACTCGGAGGCAAGAAGAATTCCGAATATGAAACATCAAGCTCGAATGTCCCACTTTTTGCAGAAAAATGTGCTAAACGTCGGCTCTTTTTCCATCAAAATTCTGCCATTCACGAACAATCCACACATTTTTCGCAATTGACTTGTTCAAATTCCTATTGTTTACCGAATGAATCATTGGAATGACAAGTTGTGCTAGAAACTGAATTAATACACAAAATCACCATTGGTACCCTCATTCATGGAATCACCCATATGACAAATTGATGCGGTGGAATTAGACTACCCGTACGTCAATTATTGGTGCGATCTGTTTATCCGCTTTGGGGAAAGTACTGGTCATTTGAACGATAGATCCAGTTTATTATCTCAAAGCTGCATTATTGTAGTCTGTTTATCTACCCGGAGAATCAGCGGCACAATAGTCAACAAACAAGAGGCCAGTGAAAGGTCACTTGCTGCTCGATATACCTCAACAATAGTTCAAGGGTGTTGTGGTTATTCGTGATCATTGAGGGGAATCGTCATCGACTGCTTCCTTTATTGTTGCCCTATTTCGGAGAACGCCTTGCTACCTGAGGACAATCGACTGTGGTACCAT
>JAUOBX010112827.1:0-12691 GCA_032360705.1 Eupentacta quinquesemita
GAGTAAATTATCCCTTTTTAGCTCACCCCTAGCCATATGGCTAGGTGAGCTAAGTGAAACAAATCTACGCATACCAGGTGAGCTACTGTGCCATTGGCACTCCTTTTTTTTTCTGGGCTCGGTACAAGGTAATCAGAGGTTCAGGCTTCATATCTGGTAGGTTCGTCAAATGAAGTGAATGATCCCTATTGTTTTCAGGCTCGGTCCGAATTAATCAGGGGTCAATAGAGGTCAAAGGTCTGAAAGCCTCGTAAATAGCATATAATTAGTGAAAGAATAGAGGCGGAGGACTGTCATGTAGTTTTGTCATATGGAGTACATTCATGATCCCTATTATTTTAGAGTTCCGTCCAAGGTCAATCTGAAAACTTTGTAAACAGGATAACTAGTGAACGAAATGGTACATAGACCTACTTGGTAATGGTATGTAGGTTAACCATATCATAGTGCACAATCCCTATTGTTTTGGGTCTGGTCCAAGGTCATCTTGGATCAACAGAGGTTCGGATAACTTGTAAGTATGATATCTACTAGTGAATGAAAGATGCTGAGACTTCATACTTGGTATGTAGGTTAGCCATATAAAGAACATGATTCATATTGTTTTGGGATCTGGTTCAAGTTCAACTGGGGTCAACAGAAGACAGTCTCAGAAGTATAACCAGTGATGAAGGACTTGAGACCGGTCTCGGTCTCGAGACTGATTTTAAAAGACTCAGACTCGGCTCAAAGGACTCGGTCTGAGTCCTTGTCCGAGTCCTTCACCTATTTTTTGCTAGCAAATATCTTGATTATTTCACTTATAACAACACAAAAGCATTGTATTGAACATGCTAACACTACTAGGATAACAGCAATGGTGCATCCAACACCTCAACAGAGCATTTTTAGCTCACCCCTAGCCATATGGCTAGGTGAGCTATTGTGATCATGCATGTCTATCTATATATCTATCTTTCTATCCATCTATCTATTGATCTGTTAACAATTGATTCAAATTGTTACTCCTCGCACATCCTTCCATGGATCATGATGAAACTTGGTCACAATGTAGACCAAGTCATTGGCCATCCGGGGCGTTCAGGAACTTTGGGCCCGAGGCTCGGTGTGGGCCCTGGGGCCCATCAAGTGGAATCACGCAAAATGCTTCTCCTCCCACAGATTTTCGTGCACAGTGCTGATGTTCAGTCATAACGATGGTCCAATAGCCGTACCTTCGGGGTGTTCAGGAATTTTCGGCCCAAGGTCCCACTTGGAACCAAGGGCCTATCTCATGAAATTTAACACAATGGTACTTAAAATGCATCTCCTCCCACAAGCTCCAATTGATTTCATTCAAAGTTACATGCAGAGATCCATGGGTAGAGGGCCATTGGGGGTGTTCAGGAATTTTGGAGCTGAAGGCCCGGTTCGAGTCCTAAGGCTCATCATATGAAATACTGCAAAATCTTGTATCTCCTACAAATTTTGTTGCACAGTGCTGATGTTTGGTCATAATGATGGTCTAACAACCATACCTTAGGGATGTTCAAGAATTTGGGGCTCAAGCCCTGGTGTGGGCCCTAGGACCCTTCATGTTGAATCATGCGAAATGCTTAGAGCCCCTCCCATAAATGATAGTGCACATTGCTGATGTTCGGTCATAATGATGGTCCAACAGCCATGCCTTCTCGGGCCCTATGGCCTATTTTATGAAACTATACACAATGGTGCTTGAAAACCATCTCTTCTTACAAGCTTCAATCAATTTTCTTCAGCGTTACATGTTATGGTCCTCGGGTTGTGGGGTGCAAATTCCTGGCTCGAGGCCCAGTGTGGGACCTAGAGCCCTCCATGAAATCATGGTCGTAATGATGCACTTATAACCATACCTTTGGGATGTTCAGGATTTTTGGGTCCATGGTCCCAAATGCCATTATGTTAGCTCAATCAGTCACTTCTCATCGGATTGCAACAGTGAAACAAATTTACACGTACCAGGTGAGCTACTGTGCCATTGGCACTCTTGTATGAAATTTCACACAATGGTACCTGAAATGCATCTCCACCCACATGTAAACTTCAATTGATTTCCTTCGAAGTTTCATGTGATGATCCTCAGGTAGAGGGCCAATGCCTCAAAATCTCCCTCACATTTTGATGTACATCAGTGATGTTCCATCATAATGATGGTCTTATAGCCGTACCTTCCTGTTTGTTTCCAGGAATTTTGAAAACGAGGCCCAGTGTGGGTCCCAGGGCCCATCATGTGAAGTCTTGCAAAATGCTGCTCCTCCAACAAATGTTGGTGCACAGTGCTGATGTTCGGTCATAATGATGGTGTGATAGCCATGCCTTCGGGGTGTTCAAGAATTTTTGGCCCGAGGTCCAATTCATGTGAATTTCATGTGACTTCACGCAATGGGACTCAGAAAGCATCTCCTCTTACGAGCTTCAATTGGTTTTCTTTAGCGTAAGGCAACAGAGGTCAAAGTCCGAAAACCTTGTCAACACATTGACTAGTGACAGGAAAGATGCAGAGACTTCATTCCTGATATGTAGCTTCCTTATATGGAGTACATGATCCCTGTTGTTTGGGAATCTGGTTCAAGGTAATCTTGGTTGAACAGAGGTCAAAGTCTGAGAACGCTTGTGAATACACTTACTAGTGAGCGAACTGGTGCAGAGATTTTATACTCGGCTTGTAGGTTGGCCATATGTACAAGATGAGTACAAGATCCCTATTGTCTGGTTCTGTGCTGCAAAAGTTTCATAAATAAGACATTGTTGCATTCTTGTTCCCAATGTATATGATGAACAGGAAAAAAGTACTTCTAAAAACCACATGAATTGGGTGGCTGGAAACCTCTGCAAAGTGAATGCTATATACTTTCCTCTCACCATGTTTTTTCTTCTTCAACGATTCTGTCACGGTGCAATTGTTATTGTTCAGCTCACCCAGCCAAGGTCATGTGGAATCTGTTGAATGCTCCTCCTAGAGTTTGGATCTGATCTACCAAAGGTAGTCAATCGTATTCTGTACCAATTATTCATACAGGATGTTCAGGGATTGAGGGTCCTGATCATCAGGTGTGCCATTTGGGGCATTTTTTAAGAATATGTCAGATGCCTTTTTTGTCTGAATCGAATGATCATGAAAGTTATTCCTTGTTGTCAGGTACCAATGCTTCACAAGAGGATTCAGAGAATTAAAAGTCCACGGTAATCTGCTGGGCCCTTCCGTGACAATATGTCAAATGCTTCTCTGCCTATAGTTTAGAATTTGGATCAGATGATCATGAATGTTGGACAGTAGGCTATTATCAGGTATCAATGGTTCATGGATTTATATCCAATCTCATTTGGTGGGCCATTTTGTGAAAATATTTCAAATGCCTCTACTCCAAGAGTTTGAATCAGATAATCATGGTTGCTTGTCATTACTATTGGGTACTGATGCTACATATGAGGTGTTCAGGTATTGAAAGTCCAAGGTCATCTGGTGGCTTATTTTGTGAAAATATGGTTTGAGGTCAGAGGGATAAACTTCGACCTAAATACTCATATTGAGGATCATGTGAGCAGAAGGTTTCTCCAACTCATCTACATGACACTGATGTGAATTAACAGGTGAGCTACTGTGTCATCGACACTTATGTTTAGTCTGGTTCAATGTCATGTTGCAAAAGTTCTTCAAATAAGGCGAGGAATCACTATGCATTTTTGCTTGTTCATTCTCAATGCAATATCACCTGTACTTCTAGTCGAGCATGTTGTAGCCGTTAAAATCATTAATTGCTGGGTCTGAATCAGTTGTAGCAACCCCCAATGTTATGATCAATTTATTTCAGAGCGTCCCTCCCGTGATCAGTTCAGAGCCAAGTCTAAAGATTCCTACAATGACAGGGTTAAGCAGAAGTGTCATGCCATGATGTGGGGGATGTGTCAGGTAAGGATACCTGTTTAGTCAAATTGTAATTTGTATCTGTTTTCAAAATTAGTTTTCTTTGTGAACAATTCTCTGTTCCGTTTAAAAATTCCGTATGAAATTACACAAACAATCTTAGCAGAAGTTTCTGAATCAGGCTGATTTCTGGCTCTTGGAATCAGGATAAGCATCAGCAAAAACTGTTTTTGTCCCGATTCCACAGTTATTGAAATGTCACATCTAACTACTGTACTTAGCATGTATGTATGATAACTGATACAAACACTGCGCTAAGCCTATACTGTATTACACATGCACAGCACACATGCAGCCTGGTACTCGCTGAACTACGTAACTTGTTTCATCTGGTTCGATAACGTGTTCAGTTGTGTTACAGCTGGTTAGCAGGCCGCAAAATGTGGGCCTGACAGTAATACAATTTTGTAGGCCTACTCTACAAAGCTTCTACATATAGTATGCTGTGTATTGATGCGGTCTACAAATTCAGCCAATGTGCAGCATATCTGGAAGCTACTGGCAAACATTATGTGACTTTCACGAAGTGCAAGAAGGAAAACAAAATCTATGTTTACATGTAGAAAATCTGTGAATCTGTGATGTTCTGGGTTTTTTTCATGAGAATTGTTGGATACGGAATTGTTCAAAAGCATCAGGGAGAAGTTCTTGGGAAGCATTTCTGCTTTTAATTTGGTGATAATCCCGTGGAAAGTTACACAGAGCAAGAGTGAATAATTTGCACACACACAGCAATGCTAGGGTGAATAGTGCGGTATGCCTCGAACACGTGGCTGGCCAAGGAATTTGTTTGTGACAAGCTTTGTAAATTTACCCAATGAATCAACCGGGTGATTTTGATCAATTTGTTCACAATGAACTTCGGATCAATTAACAGTAAAATAACATCAGGAACATTGGAGACCTATATTGATATTCAAATTCCTTGTGTCCACAGGACGTTTGAAGGCTCATTGACTACAAGGGCCAGGCTCATTCCCACGAATAATAATTTATGATTTGCGGCATGACTATTGTGCGCTGGGCACCACATGTCAGCTGGGCATCCAATTTGGATTAAGTGGCCAGCAGACTTGATTGCCGTTGGAAACATGGCATTGTGTTCGCTGATGAGACTGATTTTTCTATGGGGTCAGGCTGAGCAGCACACAACAAACACACCCAATTCCTAAATAGAAGAATCAGGCCAGACACTTATAGTGATCGCCTGGTTCATATAAATCCCATCTTTGTTTTTCAGATAAATGGAAGAGACCTGTGTGATATGGATGACTGGGTGGAATGTCCAGATTGTGGGAAGTGGTATCACTGCAGGTGCTATGGTCTGCCATTTCATATTGCTGAGAAGGTCAAGTTCAGTTGCTGCTCGAAGGATGCCAGCAAGGATGGGAAGCAGTTAGTATTTTTCATGTGTTTACAAAATAATATTTAGTATCCATGTGCTCAATCCAGGAATAGATGTGTAGGTTTGTGCCGTCTGTCTTGTAAACATAACAAGTTGGTCTGAATTGGTGTATGTGATTTCTATGATTTCCTTGGGTGTTATCGTTTTGGATAACAAGAGTCTCTGCAATGCTTGTACTGAATGCACAACGGTCCCGATGTTTAATAATTGTTAACTCTGTGGGTATTAAATGCAGGTTTCCTTTGATAGTTTCAGTGCATAACACTCATGATATACAAGTGACACAGGCAATTATTTTTCATAATTCCAGTGACATGATAACATATGTAATAATGTTAACTGTGATGAATGAATTCAGCACATCCTCGTACTACAAGTGAACTTTTCAATATAAATATAATGGATGATGATGGCCCATTAGGCTGTACCCTGACGTATACCATTTACTAGATATAGATACTGACTGCTTTTCAACTAATGTTCATTTTCCAAGGAGATCACAACATTATGCATATTGTCATATTCCCTGTTACAAAATGTATTTGCAGGTTGGCTGTATTCCCCAAGGAAGAAGGCCTCATCAGCGTGGAGATCAAACTGTCAGACCTTGCTTCACTGCAGCTACATAGAGGCCTCACAGACGGAGTTGTGGATTTCTACATTAGGTATGCAAGTGTTGGCATTACCTTGCAACACACTGATATTATCATAGAGGGTATCGAATTCCCTGAAACTTTTTTTTCTGTAGATACGTTGTAGACAACCTTATTCCATTAGCTATAGTTTTTGTCTCCCAGAATGAAGTCACGTTGTTGTATATTTATGTATGTGTCCCACATCCTCATCAGCATTGTATCTTTTGGAGGGTGAGGCTGATCAAATCAAAATTCTGTATGAAGATCAGGATTGGGTATACTTCTACTGATTAGATTTTGGGCACCAAGGATACTTATCGAGTTGTATATTCTCAATTAGTGTAAATCATCGTTTTGACCTGCACAATTCTGGAAAACAGTAAGAGCCTTAATAGCCTAGTTTAGGCTACTGGAGCAGGATGATAGTGACACAAGCCAACGTGTAGCTGTTCTACCACCAGAACAAAAAGTCTGTTGATTTCGAGTATACAGATGGTTCAACCAACTCCTACCTGGATGGGAGTTAATCACATCCCTACAATAATTATGATGCAGTCAAGGAATCATCAAGCTTTTGACCTCCTGGGTTTGTACTTAGTGCTTGTTTTGATTCATTCTGATGATATTCTCAAAATCAGACCTTTTCCCTATTTCCAGTAGCCAAATCAATTATACACCTTCTCATTCTCAATGGAGTTTGGTAACATCCCATTACCAGAACTGTATTCTCAGTTTGAGTCTTCTGGAGATTGTAAGAATGTTGACATAATTCTTTTGGCGTGTCACTTAGGTCACATTTCCAACGAGAATAATGATAACAAATCATACAGCTTACCACAACAACTTCTTGTTTCCTTCTCTTTGTCAGGTACCTCCAGGAATCTAGTAATTCTGATGTGATGCTCTTCTCGAGTGCGACTAGCCAAATTGCTTGCTTCAAGGGTGGTATTGTTTCGAGGTTGGCAAAACATATCAAGGAGTTCGCTCTCCCACTCCAACAAACTGCATTCATCTTTCCAGTTTGCTTGGGGTAGGTACTCTGTTGTATAATGATTCCCCACTGGTCACTGTTATTTCGATTTTATCGTGTTGTGCAAAAGTATTTGAGTTGGTGCCTCGGTCAGAGAGGTGTTTAGTCATATTTGTGACAGCTGATGCACCATGGAGGACAGTCGGTGTTATGTGACATGTGCTTGAGTCCGCCCCGAAAAAATTGTTCCCAGAGCTTTCCCCATGATTTTTACGGAAACGAGCCAGCATTTTTCTCCTTATTTAGAATTGATTTGGTGGATTTAATAATAATGAACACTATTATATAGTCGATAGTGGGTCTTCAAGTGATTTTGATGGTGCTAGGCACACGTTCGGAGGAAGCTCCCCAAATATGTGCGGTGCGATGGAGGTGAAAGAGCGGTCACCATATCGAATCCGATTTTGACAGCCATGCAGTGGGTTGAATTTGACATGCCGTTGCATTTTGCAATGTACTACAAGTTCCGCTGTTATCAATCCACACTTTGCACTGAAGCCTGTGACTTGGCCAATTTGTGATGAAGTGATTTCGATCATCCAACAGTAGAACACCCAAAAAAAATCTGGCTAAAGGCCCGGTCACATTATAACAATTTTTTATCGGATTGCATACACAATTTTCTTGAATTTAGGCCGACTACTAAGGGATGCGGTAATGACATTCATACAGGCTGATATAACACCTGAATACCTTTCTTTAGCCTGAAGGCCCTTAGCCAGCTCCATTCTAATGTGACATCATATCGAAAAACTATAAAAAATAGGACGATAAATCGAATAGCTCCCCGATAAATAGAAGCTGGGTGAATATCTCGAGTTGGGGATGGGCGATTCCACATCGAATTGGTTACAGAGTATATCAGCCATATTGAAAAGAGACTGGCATTCATAAACCAAAAATCTAAACAATCTTATTGTTGCACTATACGATATCGTTGTAGTGTGACCTGGCCTTAAGGCACTGGTTGGAGTCAAATCTTTGTGTCTGAGTCACAGAGTCATATTGAAACTCAGCATTTCAGCATGTTTGTATGACTTTTGGTCCAAAACAACAAGTCTTCCTTCCGCCAAACAAATGTTGCCTCATTTCAGTCAAATCAGACTGTACAATGAATTGTTCCATCATCTTCCTAATAGATCCATGTCATAATATATTTTCAACAAAACCCTGTTAGGGAGCTGGTAGAAATACATCACAGGTAGTTAGTTGGTAACATTGCCATGTAACCCTGATGACAATGCAGCAGTTTGAAGCTTTACAACCCAATGGATTATCTTTGTATGTTCATCTGCTCTTGTTCAAAGCATTATTATTAATCATACTTTTGGGGACTTCAGGAAGAAACTTGATGATCATTATTGCTTGTGTCATCCCCTGTTTATGTGTGTTTTACACCCTTTTTTGCTCCATCATCAGGAGTCAATTGTTTTTTATGTATGGGTGGACATTATGTATTTTTTTATAGTGAAATGAGTACATGAACCCTATTATTTTGGAGCTGATTCAGAATTGTTTTCTCATGCCTCATATTTACAACATTTTTGCTTCTCTCTGCCAGGTTCCAGTGGCATTGGATTTCTGTTGCCTTTGTTCTGTGTAATGGCAGGTTAGTCTGATATTCACGTCTTACAACTATCTATGATGCGAAATCATGAAATATAAATATCTCTACAATAAGTCACATTTTTATCAACACTGTTTTGCTGCCATCAGTCAGTAGTGCCAATGATTCTTGTATTTTATTGTTGTTTTTAGTGTAACTATCGATAGTGAGCATGACTGAAAGTAGTAGTTGTGTAATCATTCAATATACAGTATAATTATTCTATATATCATTTCAAAATGTTGTAGACATGCTCGATGGGGTTCCTAGACATTTCCCCAGGCCAATGGACTAGTACATTTTGACAATTCTGGAGTGTGAATTTCTGCCCCTTGTAGATTGTACTCAGATTCCTCACATGTCTCAAATTATCACCTGGGTGGTTGGGCAACAGAACCAATATGTACACTGCCCAAGGGCACACTGACAATTTTTTTGATCAACATGCAGTCCACATTCTGACTAATTGAGCTCATCTAATATGTATGACAAGAAATCACAAAGCCCATGACTTCCTTGTTCTGGTATACAACATTCTCTGCTCTGCAATGTCTGTTTATCGCACTGTTTCTTCAATCAGCAATAATTTCACCTGTGGATTATCTCCTAAATATTCACATGCTCCTGTCACATCTTAGATGGATCTGCTTCACGATGGATTCGCTGAATCCGAAGGAGGATCATAAGAAGACGGTGGCCTGTCTGTGGCGGTTCATGCAGCTGCTGATGGGACTGAAAGAGGCACCCAAGTTAGAATATCGTACCATCAAGGTAAGATTCGTAGGCTGGTCATGGCTATCTATGTGTGTAAGAACTTGGGTCAGGAAGAAACTCAGCAGTGACTCTGTTGTGAGCATGATATCTCATAAACACTATAACATCTTGCATGAGGCATTGGGGATGGGAGTATGAATTGGATGAGACAGACCGTGCTCGTCGATCATTAGGAGTTCACCACTAGAGACTAGGTAGCATCTCTGTGGCGTTATGCAGTCATAGTCGTTCATAACAAATCTAACTGCTTGTCATTGGACCATATCAAGTTTTCTGGTGTGTGGAACACAAACTTGGAATACTGAAGAATGAGATGGATATATGTCTTGGGAGCTTCCTCCTTGATTTTGCTGGGTATTACTGAAGGAAGGATGGAGACTCAGCGAGGGTGTTATTATGCTTATTTGAGAGCATTTCCACTAACACCTGTCTATGTTGGAAGACATCAGCCATAATTTTCCCAAATACTGAAGATAATTTTTTTTGCAGTTGTTTGATGATTTTGATTATTATGTACAATATAGTCATAGTGTAAACAGCAAATAGCCAAAGATCAGATTCAACGTACTTCACGAGGGCGTTGATGAAGATACAATACAGTAGATTACTCAGTACCTTGGGTATTGCCTGATGTGACATTAAGCTGCTTCTCACTTCCTCAAACGTGGCTTGGTGTGTCTTATCTTGGTTGTCGAGTCATTGGTGGGTTAATGAATTGATGGATCACTTAGCCTCTTGCCTTTCTTCGTTTATATGATGCCCATGGCCATGGTAAAAAAGGAGCATATTAGAGCCTATGCAAATCGAATCCAGGGCTATAATCACTAGAGGAATATCATTCGATAGATGATGCTGTGAACTTTTTCTTCGTTCCCATTTTGTGTAAAGATAGAACAGGGATACTAAATTCTGACCAAATAGCATGGAATAACTTGGAGAATAACTCATGACCGGTTTGATCCCCCAGCCACTTAGTTTGTGGACGTTTGGGCATCAATATACTATTTGTTTATTTTCCAGGTGTCCCCACAGGAGGGAGTGGATCGCGGTGTGATGATGGTGCAGAACATAGAACTGTTCTCCTCGCTACTGCGAGTTACGGTAAGGGTTTTGTATTCCAAATCATTAGTTGCATAATTTATACTAAAATGTGATGGATATGTAGTCATAACATGATTTAAACTAAATTGGTAAGCGATTCTTGGCTTATGAATGCCAGTCTCTTCTCATTATGGCAGAATACCCAGCGACAATGATAAAGGACCTCATACGCTATGTGTGTAACCTATTCGTTGTGGAATCGCCCATTATCACCTTGAGATATTCACCCAGTTTATATTTATTGAAGAGCTATCCGATTTTTCGTCCGATTTCTATCGTTTTTCAATATGACGTCACATTAGAATGGAGCTGGCTAAGGGCCTTCAGGCTAAGGAAAGGTATTTAGGTGTTGTAACAGCCTGTGTGAACCCCATTACCGCATTCCTTGGTAGTCGGCCTCAAATAAAGAAAATCGTGTAGCAATCCGATAAAAAGTTGTTATAATGTGACCAGGCCTTTACCGTCACATATTTGTTCCCTGCTCTACAGGGCCACAACTTGACTGTATTATTGAGTTATAGTAATTCCTTGTTCGGCATCGTGGTTATTGTTAAGATTAGTCTACTCCTAATTGACGTGAACACCAACCTGCTAATCGTTCGAATTTCAGGACGCGTGTCCTTTGAATTTCTCCGATGTTGCTCTCAGTCTCTGGATTACATTTTCAACCAATTTGAAAAGCATCTCTTATCTATTCGGAAGCCTACCCGATGTACGCGAACTTCCTCAGTCTGTTCATGGACAAGTGCAGTTCGTCGGTTGGTGAAATGTGACGTGTTTGCCAACTTTCTTTCGTAGCTGTCGTTCAGCAGTTTTATTAGAACAACTTTGAGGTATATTGGCAGGTCACTCATTGCTATTGATGATGTTCTTTATATGGAGCTGCTAACGTCATTGACGAGGTAAAGTTGAGCCCAACGCACACGGACATCAGGAAACGCAAAACATGGAGAAATGCTCTGCGTTTCTTTGCATCTGTGCGCGTTGGTCAGAAACAACCTGGACTGCCGTGTATGCGCGTTGACTGCTTCGTGTTTCGCGAAGCAATTTATGGACTTCCTCCAACGGCTGGTCAGCTCTTACGCACATGACTATACAGAATGGTCGAATTCATCTTTTGTTGTCACTAACTTACGAGCCAAATAGCGAAACATGTTAATAGCCTTAGAGGCGTTCGAGGCATGATGGCGGCGCGTATATCTCACGTCTGAAATACGTTTGTAAGAATTCTCCTTCCCATGGTTAATTTTAGCCTCGAAATTGTTGGCTCAAATGTTGAATCCTAACGTGAACATTGGAAGCAAAATAACACGATGTAAGAGAAAATCAGTAAGGATTACATTGCATAATGAGGCACATTAGGCGACGGAACAAGTCTAGGACACAGGGGAAGGGGCATGTCCTGTTCCCATTGTTGGTATTATCCTGTTGTATTAAACATTTGAATTGCGCAAAACCAAATGGGCTGCTCCATGCGGGTATGTCAGACCACTTTCCTGAATCCCGATCACAAAAATGTTCCCCCATCGGCCTTTTAACATAGCATTTAATCTTAGAAAATCGTAACGGTCCCCACGAAACCCGACCTCGACATTGATAACCCTCCTCGTGCCTTGTTCGAAGGATACCACGCACATACTAGGCTATGTCAATGAATAACCCACTGATATACTCAGTATGTTACAATAGCAATCCTCAAACAAGTGCGTCACGTCACCGGAGAGTAAAAAACCCGATCTGAACTATATCATATAAGTACCGATGGAGACGGCATGTTAGGCCTTCGTGCACGAAAACAGCATGCGGCTATGTCAAGTTTCCTTGGAAAATGTTCCCCCGTTCTTCGCACCGGAGAGTTCGAAGATTACAAAAAAATGATCGGAACTATATCATATAGGTACTGATAGAGACGACATGTTAGGTATCGTGCAAAATAACAGCATGCAGCTATGTCAAGTTTCTTTCCTATAAGGGAAAATGGTCCCCCGTTCTTCGCATTCCAACTTCACATCGTTAACACACTTCCTTGGGAATGGGAACACGCAACGGGGATTGATTTGAAGAATAACCGGCTGTGACATATGGCAGGTTCCATAAATAAGGGTACCAGTGCCATGTTCCCATTAGAACTGCAATTGCAGGGTTAGTTTAATTCACCTGGGCACTAAAGGTGTCTTAGTTTGTCACAACTGCTCTA
>JAUOBX010112938.1:0-12689 GCA_032360705.1 Eupentacta quinquesemita
AATGGTGGGATTTCAGGAGTTTTCTGAAAGTTGCCAAAAGAGTTTCAGCCTGCTTTATGTTCTGCGGCAGAGCGTTCCAGAGCATAGTTGAATTGTCTGTAACCGAACCTGGCGGTCTTGACTCTCAGAACTACAAGGGCGAGGGAGTTCGATGAATGGAGTGCCCTTCTCGGCTTATAGACCGTTAGCGTATCTGTCAAGTAATCAGGAGCTTCCAGATGGATGGATTTATATATGTTGACCAGGATTTTGAGCTCAATGCGTCGGTTAACCGGGAGCCTTCGCTCCTTATGAGCAAAGGATCCAAGCTCTATGTCATCAGCTCAATCGTGCTTCCTGTCTTGCTATACACTAGTGAGGCGGTGATGCTCACTGCATGTTAGGATGAGGTGAATATTTGATTCCTTCCTGACTACCTCACTTTGTCGCATCCTTGGATACTGATGACAGGATCATGTGGCTAACGTCAGAGTACTTGAGGTGTTAGGGATGGTGAGGGACAGTCGCCTGATTCGTGACAGTCAAATATGGCACACCTCCTGATGGCTGATTCCGCACATCGTGTTCTGTCATCACGGGACCTCATTGGGGTGGTCACAGAGCTCATGGTTAACCCCGATGCCCGGGTACCTCCCAGAGTAGGGTGGGTTGGTTCAGGCTCAGGCTAGATACGCACATCAACCTCCGGAAGCTCCAGCCAGCTAGTATCTCCAATCGAATGTTGTTCGTCTACTTACATTGTAGTTGCTAGAGCATCACATTACTGGGGACAAATATCTGGATTAGAACCAACTGCAGCTGTATTCGATGATTCTCTCTATCGGAATAGTGAGCCTAATCGATTATCAGAGCTATCAATGAAGTTCAACTGTTGCCCCCATTCTTTTCTCACAGCTCAAAATCCTTGCGAGCCAACCAGCCCCTGCATCAATAATGGAGTCTGTTTCCCTATCGGTAATGAAGCCAGGTGTCAGTGTCCCGCGGGATATATGGGGACATTCTGTGAAATACGTAAGTACTATATTGGAACCTCCTCAAAGACCTTCGGTCATCTAGATTCATTTCAGTTCCTCCTGGTTATTACTACTTTTGGGTAGTCAACATCAGGTTCCAAGATCTCTAGCAAACATATATGGTGGGAAGAGAAGAGGGAAAAAGAGAACACTGTATGGCTGCAGGCAGAGGATGGGGCTGACCACTGTGCTGCATTGCTGAACATCATCTAGGGGTGTTCGAAAGGTAGAACTAGGGTAATCTCTGCCAAAATCATCTAAAGAACTGACACCTGATCCTAAGAGTTTGCAGTGATGCTGAGAACTACAGGGAAAGAAATCCTGAAACATATGAATTATTATCAATAGAGGTTGTTTAGCTCGGTCAGTAGAGCTTTGGTCTCTGAACCATCAGTAGATGGATGAATTTGGACCCCATCAGCGCCAGTGAGTCTCTCCCGCAGGGCTGTGGGACAGAGCACGTCCTTGCACCGTCCTACTCACGTGTAGATAGGTACCCTCTCATGTGACTTGTTAAAACTAGTTTGCATTGCCTGGGGTTGCGACTATTGCGACGCACCATCCTGGTATGTCATGTGAGAGCATTGTAAGGTGGTGCAGGTTGGCGAATCACAAATGATGAGGGGGTAATATCTGTAGAGTGCTCTGATAGGAGCTGTACAACAGTGATACATCAGTACGTCTAGATATTACTATTGGAATCACTCATAGGATCAGGGTTACCATTTTGGTATGTCATGCGAGAGCGCTGTAAATTAGTGCAGGTTGGCAGATCACTAATAATGAGGGGTAAAATCTGTAAAGTGCTCTGATAGGAGATGTACAACAGTGATATATCAGTACTAGATATTACTAATAGAATCACTCATAAGATCAGGGTTACCATTTTGATATGTCAAGAGAGCGCACTGTAAAGTAGTGCAGGTTGGCAAATCACTAATGATGAGGGGTAATATTTGTAAAGTGCTTCGATAGGAGCTGTACAACAGTGATACATCAGTACTAGATATTACTATTAGAATCACTCATAGAATCATAGTTACCATTTTGATATGTCAAGAGAGACCACTGTAAAGTAGTGCAGGTTAGCAAATCACTAATGATGAGGGGGAATTATCTGTAAAGTGGTGCAGGTTGGCGAATCACTAATGATGAGGGGTAATATCTGTTAAGTGCTTTGGTAGGAGCTATTCAACAGTGATATATCAGTACTAGATATTACTATTAGAATCACTCATAGGATCAGGGTTACCATTTTGATATGTCAAGAGAAAGCACTGTAAAGTAGTGCAGGTTGGCAAATCACTGATGTTGTGGAGTAATATCTGTAAAGTGCTTTGGTAGGAGCTGTACAACAGGAATATATCAGTACTAGATATTACTATTAGAATCACTCATATAATCAGGGTTACTATTTTGATATGTCATGCGAGCACTAGCACTGTAAAGTGGTGCAGGTTGGCGAATCACTAATGATGAGGGGTAAAATCTGTAAAGTGCTTTAAGTGATAGGAGCTATACAACAGTGATATATCAGTACTGGATGTTACTATCAGAATCACTCATAGGATCGGGGTTACCATTTTGGTATGTCTTGCGAGAGCACTGTAAAGTTGTGCAGGTTGGCGAATCACTAATAATGAGGGGTAAAATCTGTAATGTGCTCTGATAGGAGCTGTACAACAGTGATATATCAGTACTAGATATTACTATTAGAATCAATCATAGGATCAGGGTTACCATTTTGGTATGTCATGCGAGAGCACTGTAAAGTAGTGCAGGTTGGCAAATCACTAATGGTGAGGGGGTAATATCTGTGAAGTGCTTTGATTGGAGCTGTACAACAGTGATATATCAGTACTAGATATTACTATAGAATCACTCATAGGATCAGGGTTACCATTTTGATATGTCATGCGAGAGCACTGTAAAGTGCAGTGTTGGCAAATCACTAATGGTGAGGGGGTAATATCTGTAAAGTGCTTTGATAGGAGCTGTACAACAGTGATTCATCAGTACTAGATATTACTATTAGAATCACTCATAGAATCAGAGTTACCATTTTGATATGTCATGCGAGAGCACTGTAAAGTGGTGCAGGTTGGCGAATCACTAATGATGAGGGGATAATATCTGTAGAGTGCTCTGGTAGGAGCAGTACAACAGTGATACATCAGTACTAGATATTACTATTAGAATCACTCATAGGATCAGGGGAGTAACCCATAAATGTCATACAATGCAGGACAACCCCCATACAGAAGAGACTGAGGAAAACGGGAGAATACTAGCAAAGAAATGGACCGACCCCAGCAACATAATACCATGATACCAGATTGATCACAAGCCCTCCGGTAGTCTTCGGAGGAACCGCCTTTATGCCATGAGAGCTTGGATATGCAGAAAGAGAACTTGAAATGCATAGAGAGTTACTAAAAGCACCCATAGCATTGGTGGTGGTGTCTCCCTTGCTGGCAAACAACAACTACCTGCCATCTACAACCAATAAGACTGACTGAGAAAGAAGAAATGATGAGTCACAGTGAGGTACGGGTGCAGCTGTGCATTTTTGACCATCTACTTTCGTGCCATAGAACTATAAGATGTTAATCAAAGAAAGGACTTCCAGATGCCTAATGTAGCTATCTCAATGTTATTTTCCCATAGAGACGAATGCTTGTCAAGTGCAGCCTTGCCTGAATGGTGGGGTCTGTGTGAACCAAGTTAATAATTACCTGTGCCAGTGCCAGACAAGCTTCAGTGGAACAAATTGTGAAATCAGTGAGTATCTCTCTAACAGAATTTGTTTGTTAATATGTATGCCAACTCTCCTCTGCTATTCTGCTTTCTTCAGGACAAAGTCCTCAATTGTTAATAACTAAAATAATATTGGGAACATTTCACAGTTCTCTTTTTTCATGATCGAGGAAAATCTTGTGTCACCAACCAAACGTGTCAATTCATATTTGCTCATGCATGACACATATTTTTTTAATGTCATTCCTTACTGCAGCCAACCAAACATATAGGTTTGCATTCCATTGTGCATTGTTCATGACTAGTGAATCAACTGGGACCAACCGAACAGATTTAATGATGAATCCATTCCCTTTTGCTTATGAGAAAAAACTTGATTATCATCAAACACCAAATTTTATTGACAGTCTATTGTTCCTCAAAGGTCAATGGAAGTGCTGAACATGTCTTAGCAGATTATGATTCCCTTTGACTAGTATTATAAGAAAATCTAACCCTCAAAATGTCTTCCAGTCGATAAGACGGTGAAAATGAGGATAGATCTATTATCACTCAATGTTTTTTTAGGTAACGAGGGGGAGGAACATGCATGATCAGTATAGAGTCAATGCAAAGTTGACGTTTTCAAAACTGTCACACGAAAAATGTGAACCTGATATGAAAAACAATTCACATAATTCTTCGGGACCTATAGATACAAGTAATCATTGACTTTGAAGGGAAAATCCCTCCCACTTTTCACTAATGGAGGAATAAAAATCAGTTATTATTGTGTGATCTTGAAAAGGGACAATCATTTGGTTCCCCTCGTGACGTCATCAGACCTAACCTATTAATGAAGATAGCGAGAGGATACAACGAGTTGAGAACAAATTTTGGATTTAGGAGTAGCATTGACATAATGCTCTTTTCATCTATGCAAGTTTCAAAGCAATGAATTAGCCCCTCACCTAACCTTAAATTGCCCTTGACAAAGAACTTGGTTGCTACCCTCCGACCATGTGTTATATCAGTTGTTCTCTGCTCAAGAACTTAGTTGTCACTGTCCTAACCCTTATACCCCTACTGGTATTTGGACTTTGTTCATTCTCAACTGTCACCGATCATATTAAACCATATGCAAGAGGTGTTCATTGTTAGTGACAAAAAACTTCAATTGTCATCATATGAAACAGCCTCATGACATTCTATTGTTTCTGTTCATCAATCATCACCACCAATATAAATGACAGTCCGCTGTTTTTTGCCCATAACAAAGAACTCCGTTGGTATACCAGCTGAACATGTGTTATAACTTACAGTGTTGCTCTCCAGTTAAGAACTCGATCCTGTTGTCACAACTGCAAATGCCTACACTGCTTATTCATTCGATTCTCACCGAGCAAGAACATAATGGAGAATATCACCGCATTATTTATGACTGAAAGTAGGGTAAATTGTCACCAAACAGACTATTTGATGATATTCCATTGTTTGTTCGTTAAATTGTTTGATTATTAATCATAACTCAATTGGCTCACTGAATCATGCATAATGACAGTCCATTATTCTTTTTGTGATGCAGGTACTGATAATTGCCAGAGCAACCCCTGCTTGAATAATGGCGTCTGTTTCGATCTCAGAACGAGATTCATCTGCCTCTGTCCAGATAATTATGATGGTACACGGTGTGAAATAAGTAAGTCAACTCGGTGTCAACATCTGCAAGAACCCTTTCACCCTCACTATTTCTTTGATACACTGCCGGAGGCAAGAGGAATCTATGCGATGGTGCCAGTGTGTGTATTCAAATGAAAATAACATATGATCCTCAGTGCCAACTGCCATTACACAAAAACACTGTAGCACACATTACACATGTTACAACTGAACAACAAACTAGTAAAAAATAAGTCAAGGAATCACATCACATTGTTGTGGTCTTGTTCTTCTTCCCCTGGCCCAATGCATATTTGTGAATTTTGTCGAGTAGTTTTGCGTCAGCCACAGGAGAGTATATTTAACTCCATTGTCAACTAACATTCTGTTGTCACTTCTTGGCTCTCATATTCCTACGCAATATGACCAGTGAGGTAGCCAAGAGGGGCAGTGACCCCCTTCCCCTTTCCCCTCTGGTAGGCCTATATGGCCTGTTACGGCGAGATGATAGATGTTTTTGAGGGGGGGGCACATATTTCAAAAATCGGAACTGCAGACAGAAACTATGACCTTGTCAAAAAAGTAGTTGTTGGTGCAGAGGGTGGCGTGAACTTCAGAATCTTGAATTTAGCCCGTAGGGGAGGCTGACCGCTCTGTCAGGGAAATCCTGTTGCCATCACTGATGCACTCGCTTTCCACCCATCCCTCATAGCGGTAACACCACATCTATAGGCATTGCCTTATTCTGTGACCTGGGGGATGTTAGCAGCTGACGAGCGTGCAGTATTCAGGTATGGACTCTTGCCCGCCTTATGTGGGTTGGATATCCGTGTCCAGCAAGTGAACCATGGAAAGAGAAGAAGAAGGGAAAAAAATACTGATTTTAATGTACTCACTTTTGTCAGACAGGCCTATCTCCCACTGTAGTGCTGCAGTATCTGTGTTTGAAGCAGACAGATTATATATCAGGGCTTCAAACTTGATCTCAATATGGGATCAAAGGTTTCTCAAGTTGAATTTAGGCCAATGATTTAAGGGCAATTGTATGGGGTGAAAATGCTAAATGTAATGTTAGCCAGGAGGTATAGATATGCTCCTTCATAAATAGGACCACTAATTTAAGAGCAGATTTTTTCCATTAAAAAGGTTCATTGGGACCTGGCATCACAATCTATAACACAGATCATTCTTAATCTCACTGTTTCAGGTGTGGTTTGTACCCCAAACTATTGCAGCAACGGTGGAACGTGTATTGTCGACAGAAGTAACAACTTCATCTGCATATGTCCTGCTGGAGTGACCGGTAATCTGTGCGAAACAAGTATGTTCTTCCTTCTTCTTCTACTTTTTCCACCCTTCCAGTAGTTGTTGGAATATTTGAAGAAAGGAAGCAAAAGTGGAGTAATACGCTGAACAGACCAGCTGGTTGCAGGGGCTTCTGGTCACATCAACTTGGTTGGCTATAAATTCTCAAAATGGAAGCTGTGAAGACAGCTCCATAATAGTGCTATGAATGGTTTTGTTCATTTTCAGGCACAATTGCATGATCAGAAAATTGAATCACAGGATTAATGAGAAAATAGTTCGCAATAAATTCTGTCTGGATTTCACCCATATTGGAGGTGAAATTATAATCATGGTCGGATACTGTTTGGAAATGGAATTTGTTACAGAATGTTTCAGCCTCACTTTGGGGTGGATGTTCATTGAAGCTTGGCCAACCATGAATCGACATCCCCTTCTGTCCTGTTCTGCATTGGTCGCATCTGTCATGTGGTTGTTGGAGACGTATGTGTGTGTGTGTATGTATGTGTATGAGTTGGGGGACTGCACCATTAGGTACATATTGCCATGTTTGCCATAATATTAATGATAATATTAATAGTAAAAATTGTAGTAAGAATAATAACAATAACAGATCTCACAGAAGCATCACAGACCTAGGTATGGCACACCTGATAATTTCATGGACGTGGCACGGTTGTGTGACAGATTAGACACGTACGTATGGATGACCACCTCAATGGGCTGGTTCTACAGAACAGGCACTGGATGTGACATCAACACTAGATGAGTTGCCGACTATGGAACACACAACAAGCTCCACAGCTTATTGTATGAACTCACTACTATTACCTACTCTATGCCATAGTTTATCATTGGTAATTATCGTTCTCAAATTGTTCTCTTCAGATATTCCAATATTCTGCGCTAACGGTCCCTGCAGGAACGGAGCCACATGTGTGGAGGCTATACAGCTATGTGTGTGCACGCCAGGGTTCACTGGAGTCTTCTGTCAGACGCGTAAGTGTTTCATTTGTTTTACCCCACTGAGGATTGCAGTTTGTGTATGTGTGAGTGTGTGTCTGTGCATTTACATTTACATTACTTTCTGAAGTCCTCGAGATCGGGTCATTTCAAAGGATTCATGAGTCCTTAGAATTTTCTTCACCACTCTGCACCACCCACAATATGCTAATGACTTCCCTGGCAAAAACACATTATCATGAAGCCTGTGTTGGCCACTTCAACAGTCCTTCTCATTCTGTGATAGCAAGGTGAAAAGGTGTGATATACTTCATGTAGGCCTCCCTGGAATTAGCAATTGAACCACACATGGATTTGCTCGGCCAACATCATATCCCAGCTATAAGAGGTACAATACAATGCAATACATTACCATACACACTCTTCCAATTAGATCAAAGAAAATCAACATGAGTGATAATGGTGTTTCAAAAGTTCCCTAGATCTGGTAATTGAAGGTGTTACTAGGTAGCTCATTCCTGAATTAAAGTGTGGCTGCTCTGAAGGATCGTTGCTGTTTTGAGTCCTTTCTGCATGGTGATGACTTGGGTAGGTTGTCTCATCTGTACTAGGCAACAAACATCCTGTATTCCAGTCAGAATGTACAGTCCACCATCACTGAGTTTTGATCAAATCTAATAAAGTTTGGGGAGTATGAAATATGCAAGAGTATAATTTTTTTTGCTAATCTTACCTGCAGTGACCTAAAAATGCCTTGACTTTTGTGAATTTGTGTTATATTGCAACAAACTAACTTTTCTAACTTTTCTAACTCAAATGAGAAGAAATGGAGCGCAGTATAATCGCATTGATGCCCATTTTCAAACCTAATTGAGATTTGTCTCTTGTACCAAGTTTCAGATCACTCAGACAAAGCGTTAGAGAGAGCTGATGCCTGGTTGCTGGTGCAGGCAATGATGGCAGCCACACCCCCAAAGACATAATATCCCTGGACAATACTGGTGTCGCTGGGGAATAATTACTGACTCCGTAATCCTAAATTCTTGATTTATTGGTGCTGGGTTTACATTTGTGATCAAAATTATCATGGAACAGCAATAACCTTATCATCAATATCAAGAGAGACTAGTGCTTTTGGGTGACTGCATGCTGAAGTAGTTACGGTTTCCATTGGAACTAATGCAAATATATGTTACTCAAGTAAAATCTAGTTTTCCTCGGCAGGAAATCTGCGGGAAATTTGTTCAACGGAAAAATGTTATGAAGCTTTCATAGTCATGGCATATCAGACTTGCCCAGAATTCTTTCCTCATCCCACAATGCAATGAACAAATCTTCTGACGATAAACAGTGGTGCAGCAAGGATTGTGGGGGCTAATTTCGTCGACTATCTAGGTGGAGCCCCACCATCTGATGTCACCTACCAAACATGCAATTTTAGGATCTTCAGTCACTCCCCAATGGCTGCGATTGACCCTTTCATACATCGCAAGTGCCCTTGGCAATGGATTGATAATCCGGCCCTCGATCTCCTCAATTTTCCTCATTTCCAAGCCTTCCGAGCCCATGCACCCCCTCCTTTGGTGTGTCACTGAGGATGAGGTCCATTGATCACTACACACATTGTCAATCTGTTGTTGTTTCTCAGAGGAGAGTGCCTGTAATGACAGAATCTGCTTCAACGGTGGTACCTGTGCTGTGGCGTTCGGGCAGACTTTCTGTGTGTGCACCTCTCAATGGCAGGGACCCGCCTGCCGTATCGGTAAGTTTCTCTCAGTCTCAATTTGGAACAGCAGAGCTGTTTTTGCCACTCTGAGTCAATGACATTTGGACAGGGCTGGAATTATGTTCTCAGGAGGGCAAGACATTTTTGTACCTTTTCTATAGGGTACATCCTAAAACTGGGATGGCGTTGAGGCCAAACCAGACAAATTGAATCGCCTTGTATATGCTTTCGATAGTGGGCACTTATAATTGTGAATTTGTGGTTACCATATCACTGTGCATTTTTCATTCCTTCTTGAAGTTGAAGGAATCTTACTAGTCATATCACATGTGTGTGTGCGTGAGAGTATGTGACTCCTGGATCGTAAACACCACAACTTGACTCCACCTGAATGGATGATGCTCATACTTCGTATGTAGGTTCCCCATGATGGGTACACAAACCCTATGGTTTTGAGAGTCAGTTCGAAGGTCACCTGAGGTCACTAGGGATCGAAGCCCAGAATCATTGTAAACCTGATAAGTTCATGATGCTTAGCCTGATCAAGAAGAAATTTGGTGTGTATCTTTCTCATGGGGAGTATGAGAACCCTGTTGTTTTAAGTATCGATATGAGGTTACGTTTGAGGAAACTATGAAAACTATACAAAAATATATTTTTGCCAAGTTCGGC
Source organism: Eupentacta quinquesemita (assembly GCA_032360705.1). Taxonomy (NCBI): domain Eukaryota; kingdom Metazoa; phylum Echinodermata; class Holothuroidea; order Dendrochirotida; family Sclerodactylidae; genus Eupentacta; species Eupentacta quinquesemita. Next base: position 10,075 of record JAUOBX010112938.1, read on the forward strand.
TTGTAAACACAATAACCAAACCCCAACAGAATGGATGGAGCTATTACTTTGTAGGTATGTTCCTCGTGATGAACATATCATGCGACCCTATTGTTTCGGGATCAGGTCAAAGGTCACTGTTTCGAACACAATCAGTGCAGACCACTGACGGCTGAGCTGATCCTATTATTGTGATTACCATATTATTGTTTATTTTTTCGCCTCTCCACACCACACAGATGCAAACGTGATCACCTCCACGATGGATGTGAGTGACACTCAGGTCACGATCGTGTTCAACACGGTGGACGACAATGCCAACGTGGGCTTCTACCGTGTCGAGTTGCTCGAGGGCGACACGGTCATACAGAGCGAGAGGATTCCACACACCCCAAACACGAACATACAGACATACACATTCAATAACCTTCGGGCTGGCACAAGCTTTACTTCTGTTATACGGGTCACAGGAGAAGATGGCCAGGAGTATTTGCTCTCACAGCTTTCTGTCAGCACAGATGGTAAGCTGAACTTTCATTATTGGGTGCTTCAGATTTCATGGCCTTGACGACTGTAACTGGAATTTCTCCCTGTTGTAGACCAACTTGCCGTCCAGCAGTATGCGCTTTAGATGTCTACAACTCACTGATTTACTGGTTTCATGCTTGGATCAGCATTGGATGTGCACCTTTTTTCTGAGTGCACCTGCAAAATATACTAAGAGTTCACTTGGATTTTGCAATTCCATCGTTCAGCTTTAGCAGCAATACCTAATGCCATGCGCTGTATCCAAATTCACTTTGTAGGCGCAATGTGGAAAGAAGGTGATTCTCTTCACAGACTGCATGCAGGCAGTGCATATCCTATCACCAGCCTCTGACTTTACAGACGATATATAAGTCCAGTTTTCGTTCATGCATGTCATCCCAAGATTCAATTCGAGTTCAGTGACTTGAAATCTTCGAATATTTCAGGCGAGGCTGCCATCACATTGCATTCCCTGTCAATGCAACTCATATCATCACAGACGTTAAGTCAGACTTGGCCTGGGGTGGAGTGGGTTTCCAATTGCTGAATTCTGATGCATATGAATCTAGCTTTGCAACTCTTTGCATCAGTGATGGATAACTCACTCAACTCTTGTGCAAATACAGACTGATTTACCTCACAATGTTACGAATGCTGCAACTGTTCTTCTCCCTAACAATATGACATATGTGAACTGATTGTTTATTACTATGATGTTACACTACAGAATGATGAAACTGTACATTATATTACAGTTGTGAACTGATGATTTATTATCATGGTATTACATTCCGATCAAAATCCACATTATATCACAGTCATGATTCATTGCCATGTTGTTACATTACAGTGTAGACTCTACATCATATTATAGTTGTGAACTAATCGCCTATTGTCATGATGGTGATGCTATTGCTGATGACTGTATGATATTCTTTTCTTCTTCCCACAGAGGCACCCATCTGTACGGATACACTTTGTCAAAATGGAGGGACATGTGTGTCAATATCAATAACACCATCAAACCCAAGAGGGTATGTCTGCCTGTGTGCTCCTGGATTCATGGGTACCAACTGTGGAGAAAGTGAGTTTTTGTTCCAGAAATTCTCGTTCCAATCATCCTTTCAACAACTTTGTCCAGAAATCTTCGCAATTCATTTCTATAGGTCCAATCTACTAGGGACTGTGCAAGTAAATGAGCATATCACAAAAAAAAACTTGATGATAATAATAATTATATTACGTGAGCGATCTTGATGAGGTGATTCTCATGGAATTATAACTTTGACCTGCCAGTTTTCACACAACAGCATGTTCTTCTCCGCATGCTCCGAGAACTTCGGGAACATTGAATTACTGTCACAAAAACATGTGCAATCACTGATGGGCAAACAAATTACAAAGAGGCATACATCACAATTCAGCATCTATCAGAACAGAATGCCATAAACTTTCAACATTCTCCAACTTGTATTTTCTTTCCCTGACTTCTCACCTTTGGTTTTACAACTTTATGTTGATGTGAACCTCAAACTAAGTACTGTATTCAAAATCGTAATATAGGGCCTTCTTTTACAAATCAAAATCGATATAATAATAATAACAATAATACAGTTTTTATAGAGCGCCATTTACAATTAAGTCTCAAAGCGCTATAACGAAAAACAAATGACAAGCTAAAAAACTCAAATTTTGTATTATTCAATTTTCCACCAGATATTAATGAATGCCTGCAAGAGGTTTGCCTGAATGGAGGAGCTTGTGAGGACCGTATCAACGGTGTTACCTGCCGGTGTGCCCCAGGGTATGAGGGCGCCAACTGTGAGAGAGGTATGTGATGAGCACGAGACTTGTTATGCAGTCAGAGTGGGGAGTATAATATATTGAGTTTATGTGTTATGGCATTGGATGCAGGTACATCGACATCAACTAGAGGTTTGCTTGAATGGCGGTACTAGTGAGCCTAACCTGCCACTGCAGTCTAGGTTATGACAGGAGAGAGTTATGCCTGGGGAGAGGGGGTGGGTGAGTCTGGGTTATGAAAGGAGAGAGTTATGCCTGGGGGGAGAGGGGGAGTCTGAATTATGGAAGGAGAGAGTTATGCCTGG
>JAUOBX010113049.1:0-12688 GCA_032360705.1 Eupentacta quinquesemita
GCTATTGAAAGGTGTGGACAGCAGGTGAAACCGAAACAATCATATGCCTGGGCCTCCCACGTAGGGGAAAGGATGTGGGGGAACTGTCTACCACAGTGTATGAGGAGCAACTCTGTAACAGAGCTATTGAATGGTGGAGACCACATAGGTCTTTGACAGGGGAAAGAGGGAAGGATATGGTATACCTGGGTCCACCACTGAGTATGATGGATGCCTCTTCTGACAGAGTCATTGAAAGGTGTGGACAGCAGGTGAAACTGACACAATCATATGCCTGGGCCTCCCACATAGGGGAAAGGATGTGGGAGAACTGTCCACCCCAGTGTATGAGGAGCGACTCTGTAACAGAGCCATTGGATGGTGAAGACAACCGGTGAAGCTCTCAATACCATAATGAGAAAGAGGGTGGGCGGGCTGAGTGTGGAAGACGTCCCTGTAACAGAGCCGTTGAATGATGTGGACAGCAGGTAAAATTGTGGTTGGAGAGATAGACAAAGATATCACTTCACTCACCCGATGTCACTGCTGGTGGTCACTGACATGACTCGGTGACATCCACGTCCTCATCCAACACCTGCACTGACTCAAAAGCTTTGTCCAGAGAATCATCAGAGGAATGAATCCTGGTCTCAGTCCACAACGTATGAAGTCTCAATGGATTGGCCTCACGAACAATTGTTTCAAGGGCATCCACCAGGCACCAGATAATCCACAAACTCAGCAAGCAAAGCAGCATCATCTGCAAAGTTCAGGTCAGAAACCCTGTCTTCACAATATGAAATGAAAACCCCAATCCGTGACACACGCAACCCTCTCCATAGTACAGTCCATGCAGGTGTTGAAAAGTGAAGGAGCCAATGGGCAACTATGCTTCACTTCCAAGTCAGGAAGAAGTCAGAGACCCAACCAGCACACACCAGAATACCAAGATGATATCAGTTGCATGACGAGCTGTGGCACTCAACGCTGATCAAGGATTCACCAGAGTCTGTAAACACAGGGCCAAAAGCCTTGTGTAGGTTGATGTACAGTAGGCAACAAGAAAGCCCCAACCAAATCTGCTCGGAGTGTCAAGATGTGATTACCTTTCCATGTCATAATAGACGAGAGCTCATACATCAATACGTTGTTGCACTAACTGTGTTCAATGTTATGCAAGCTAATCTTATAAAATAGTATATTGAATATGTATTTATCCGGTTCAAACCTATGTCTCTCGTTTTATGACATGTCCGCTACCAATTCAGTAGCAGATGTATTTGTGTACAGCTTTGTGTATATGGTTACATCCCTATGTCCGGACCTCTCTTTGTTCCGACCTCTCTATAGATACATTTTCTTGAAGTAAAAAAACGTTTCTATGTTCCGACCTCCCTATGTTCCGACTTCCAACCAGTCAGAATCTGATTGTAAATTGGTCAGAACATAGAGATGTCTTTCAAATAATATTTGAAAATGACCCTATGTTCCGAACAAGTCCGATTGTGAAGCGTTCTGAATATAGAGAGGTCGGAACATAGAGCGGTCAGAACATGGGGGTGTTACTGTGCATAGTGGGGTACTGGTTTCAGGGTCTGGGATATAGAGGGTTCATACTTAGGTAAGTTCACTATATGAAGTACATGGAGTTGTGTTGAAGCCTGTAGTAGCCTACGTAACACACATTGTTCAGGTACAACGTGACTTTGATATGGCAATATGCTCAACTGACCGAGGCAAGGAATCACTACACAGAATTGCATTCTTGTTCCAACACAATATATATATCAGGCTTTTAATTTCATGTTATTTCTTTTTTTTCTCATTTCCAAAGGGGCAGGATAGATCACGAGCAACCGAGACAACCCAGTGAATTACCAGGAAGAACATGAAGAATTCACAGCTCATAATCGCCTGATGAGGCTTAGCGGGACGAATTAGGGTTTTTGTGACGAATTCGGGTTTTTCTGCGGTTAGAGTCGTAAACCGTCACATCTGGTTTCACTTAGAGACTATGCCTGACCGTGCCGTGCTCATTAAACTCGCTCCCTCCGTTAATATAAGCAGGACAGAAACGAGGCGGGCTGCGATGTAGTGAGCAGGTGTTGATTGCTGTACTGTTTTACGAGGGAGGAGCGTAAGGGGAAAATTACAGCTCGAGACATTTTCGCCGAGCAAGCCGGCCTATTTTTACGACTAGAGGTAATTTCTGGAGTATCGGGTTACTGATCAACTGTTTCTGTGCAGTGAAATCCTCATGATATACAAGAATGTAATAGGGAACGAGAAAGAATTACCTGCGCATATGTTGACGTTTTGCGATTGTGACGGTAAGGAATATGAGACGGCAAGCCCACGGCCAGATAACTGAAAGTGGTGGCGCTAGGTTCAATTTAAGCAATTCGAAGAATCCGGCGTTGGTATACGTACTCGGCAGCTCGGAGAATTCAAATCGCACATGTAGATAACATGTGTACAGTAGGAAACTTTCTTATGTCAGTTTTGGGTAAGTTACACCCTTACTTAGACGTTCCAGGAGCAACGCAAAGGATAGGTGAAGGGACATATTTCCCAGTTGCAGATGGTCAGGACTCAGGATGGTAAATAATTTTGAGTATAACATGTAGAATACAATGTTTTATGCTGGTATCGGTATAAAACATAATCCATAAACACGGCGATGGAATAAGTGTTCCCAATAGCCTTTTACTGAAAACAGACAGAAAACAGACATTTTAATCAGGTTAAGGAATTATCTCACATTATCCAATATACCGAAAACCTTCCGGAATCTGCTGGGTGTTAACCATCAACATGATCGTTCGTGCCGTGACAGTCTGCTCACAAATCTGGCAATGTCAACCTGCTGGCCAAGGATACCACACTATAGCATCTTGCAAACGATTCCCTTTGGAATCGGACAGAGGTGATACTGGTTTGATTTGATTGCTTCAGGAAAGTTCAGGTTCAGGCCTTCTCTTTTCGACTAGTGCTCAGATGATGTCCGGCGAGGCAAGGGTGTACAGTAATTAGTCCTAACTTGCTCCCGGTTCGTCCATTTACGTCCCCATCCTACGGAGGACCAGTGACTCCCAGGATCTAACCACTTTATCAGATCCTGGAGCGCGGAATCTTTTGTTTTCTCCTTGGTGACATCGTCATGCAGGCCGAGTCACATCTGTCAGACGGTGTTTCACATTTTCTGCTCGTATTGTATAAACTTGACTCTGTTTATAGTGCACAGTGAGTGATTCAAATGGGGATTGAGGATTAGCCAATAACAGATATTCCCCGTTCATAGATGCACTCCAGTTCCTAACCCTCCATTGGTTGGCCGCTGGGAAGTAGTAAGTAAAAAACGAAGCAGCAATTGAAACACAAAATATTATAGTTTCGGCATTTTCACATTTTATATTTCATCATGAACACGTTCCGTGTGTACAAATATCTTTAAACTTTGAACAATATATTACACAATTATGTGATCATCATTTTGTACAACGACCCTAAACAGGCCAAAATGTATCATTTTGACATAATTCCTCTTATTTTCAAGCACACATTGACGGCTGCAAATTGTATTCTTAAAACTGACTCTTGTGTTATTTCATACGATTCAGCTAGCATGTATTTACATATCGTGAGACTGGACTCGTGGCAGTATTCGTTGTACTACCCGGATTAAGCTATACCGCGTATAGTTTAAATTATTCACTGTGATTATGATTATTTAAACAATAACCGGCTGATGCTTACATGAATAATTAAGGAATTATGCGCAATACCATATCAATGATGCAGGCCTCTATATTCCACACTGTCTATAGCCGCAGTTGACAATAACTATAGGCTCTATTGGATGTGGCAGTATACATGTTTGGCGTCCAAATGAAATTTGGCGTAACAACACTAAACGCGTCTCGTCCACCTTTTGGAGGCTGGTAGTCTGTAGTAGCAACAGATAATGTGATATTTGGAAGATCAGAGCGACCCCGCCATTGTTGTGAAAACTTGAAGCTATTGGTTGTTCATTTTCGTCGTCATAAAAATTAAATTAAATTCGTGTAAATGAACTCCACAAGTCACCAATATCAACTAACAGGGTAAAATTTAGCCGTCGTTGCATGTACAGATGATGTACATCAAGACCAACGCCGGGTCCAGAGTAAACGTGATTTTGGGGGGTTCTATTCTTTATTTTTAAAATCCTGAAGTTTTATAAACGTGAACAGTAGGTTTATTTATTAGGTGCCCCCCTACATACAAATCTATGTAGGCACATGGTAGCCACGGTTATTCACTATAGTAGGTGATCCAGAATCGTTCAACACAAAGATATAGCGTTCGGCAATCTAAGTACAAGATGATCCATATTCAAACTCGTATTCCGAGAAAGGAAACCACTTCAAATCTTGTGCTGTTTTGGCAGCCTTTGTCTGTGAATTTATTACACTATTTAGATTAGTGTACACCAGGCATTTGATGGATCGATACAGCATCTAAACCGAGGATCCTTACAAATCGCCAGCAGCGAACGCAAAACAGGGCAAGCCCGTAACCACGTGTCATTATTGGGATCAGTTTCACGAAATAACCAGTCACTGATTGTGACGCGATTGCACACGTGAAAGGCGATTACCGCGTGTTATACTAAAACACGTGATGGGGGTTGATACTTTCATTGAGTATACTTGATTTAAGGTGCTCTACTGGGAGCAACTGACCACCCCAGGGAATTGACAAAGAGTCGTGCTTCATCAACATTGACTCGCTGAAACATTAGCACACGACTGCATGTTATATCTGCAATGATCACATTTTCGCTTCGAAAGTTCCATAGTAATAACATGACTAAGTCGAGGGAGTACCGGTATTGTATGTTGAACAACATGTCACATTAAAGCATATAACATATTCATTACGAATCTATAAACGGAAAAATATATATGATAGAAAAACCGAGGAATCATTGCAGTGTTGCCCATTCATTAATAGCTGTACATTATATATATAATTATTTAAAAAGTCAATTTAATATGAATACTCCTCTGGTCTAATAAATGCTCACCTACAGGCTAGGCTACATCATAACTTCCTTTCAGTATGAACTGATCTCCCTCAGCAAATACGTTTGCTGAAAACTATCGTCGAATTATATCAAATAATATACAATGCATATCAACTGTTGAATACATTGGTTGCACGTTCCCCGAAAGCTGTGAGCTTACCCCCAGGCCATCCTAGCTTCCCAGTTCCCTTAGAATGCCGATTAATGTAGCACAATAAGGTCCGTTTGAAAGACTGGAGGCAAGTTTACTGTCGACACAAGGCTACAGTTACAGGATATATGAGAAAAAACCTAAAAGCGAACAATTTCAGGGCATTCATAGAGAATGTCGGAGAAAACACTACTGCCGGGACATTAATCTAAACTGCTTAGATACGCTATAAATGATTCAGTTGTACAGACGTATGTGCATTCCATGAACAATTACCCAACAAATGGGATGTTTGGTGCGTGCATTCCAATTGACATTTCAATAGGTGTGTTTGCTATTGTAACCCATCACAAGTAGACGATTCCGTGTCCAAATGAAATATTCATCCATTTCATCTTTGATATAATTTAACGGTACACGATGCTAAACACATTTGATCACCCTAGGTGTGTCCCGAACTAGTGGAACGTACTACTCATTGATTCTATATGATAGTAGTGGTGAGGTGGCAATGAGGGATTTTTCAGAAGATCGTGAAGATAGGCCTATTCTCAAAATAACTGATTTGGAGGACCGTTACCGGTTTACACACCAACTTTTTGAGTGTCCTCTTTAGGAGGGTAATTCATTAGGGAACTATGTGTGTATACACTGAGTGTCGATTCTGGGAAACAGAGGAAAATCGTCTTTACCTCTTAGTGTCCATTTTCATAGAGTAATAACAAGTATGTCAACCAATGAGGGGACAATGATGTAGTTCACTAACATGTCTGATACACCATGATATAAATCAAATCAGATACACACATATTATATCAGATACAACCTGACGCCCAATATAGCCTCGGTATAGCCTCGGTCACATGCGCTCGGTGCCTCATTTACATCGATGAAGATTCATCCCCAGACTTGGTTCCCAAGCTTTCAAACTATTGCATTTCTGATTGCACTCATTTCCATAAATTTTTCCTCCGTTCGATATCTCTGTCGCCTTGCTTGGCGTGTCTCCAATCTGTTCTCCGGCCAAATGGTTATACGTCACGAACGAAAACAAACGGGCACTTCGGCCTTCTGTACTGTGTCACCCATGCTGTTCGGCGATCAAACAAGGTACACCCCCGAAACAACGGTTCCAATATCTGAATGTGTTCGCGCTATACAGCACCAGTAACACTGACAATGTTGCCTGGTATATCATCAGGAGACATTGTTTTTGAAACCATTCCGCCGGCGTCGCTTGTTTGATGAATGACACAAACATAGACAGGTCCCATCTTCATGCGATAGCACACAGTATACCGCCCGGGGATCTGTGTGAGACAACTCCGGCCTCCGGCGTCGAATTCGTAATGGGATTGAAAAACCATCTGAACAAATATTTATTCATTCGAAAATTCGGTAGCGCGGGAGAGAGGAAATCTCTCGTTTCTTCACCAGATCACGCTCTCGTTCTACGGCGGTACGGGTGAGAAAGAGGGCGTTATTCCGAAGAAACGGACATTGAATCCATGTGACTCGAGTTTGAGTGATGTCTGTCTGAAGAGTCTGGAGTGGGGGGTAGGCTCATCCCTGACCCCTGTGCGGCATCGTCCCGCGGTGGATGATCTTTATTCATCGTCGTTTGCCCGAGGTTCTGTTCGGAGAAGTTCACCTGTTGAAATGAAAGACAAATATGTTGAACAAAGTGCATAGCACGTAGGCTGCAATCTTCTGATATGACGCGTAGGCATTTGAGGGCTGGAACGGAAGCCACAGGTGTCATATCCTTTTTAGCTTAAATCTTAGCAAGTTTCACGTTTTGAGTTAGGCTACGACGCCCACCAAAAAGCACCTAAAGTTACTGGTACCATATTCGCGTGAGATCTTCACACATGCAGAGCGTTGTTTGTGGGCATCATATCACATCTACTCAGTGGAACTCCCAAAACCGCACATGACATCGGTCTACTGAGTGCACTCCACACGTTAATTGGTCTATACTGAGGTGAACTCTCAAATGCAATTCGTGACAGCAACTTTGATACCGTTATTATATATAATAGGATTTGTTCCTATTCTTGTATCGCAATAGATATATTCATCCATTCCCTTCGATATTTTAACGCAGAATATACGCCCAGGCATCAAAACTTGTTAAAGCTGAGAACAACTTCTTCATCCGCCCTCTTTAATTTAAATTCATTTACAACCATCTGAGTCAGCAGAGTAATTTGTCATGTAGGCCTAAAAGTGTTTTTATTTCATTGTCGAGCAGTTTCAGTGCATATCATATTATTTCCTTTCATCAGGATTGGGTTTTGTCAGTTTCACGACTGACGTGGCTGGACTGCCATTAACCAGAAATAATTTCAAGTCTCTCCGGCAATTCGCCATTGACAGGCTGTGGAATATCTGGATAGTTATAAGAAAATGAAACACGATCTTTATTGCAGTCATTCTCCGAGTTTCACAGGAAGCGCCTAAATAGAAAACCGATAGAATGCGGATGGATTCATTCTCCTTCATTCCACGAGTCCCGCGTGCTGGAATCATTATCATCCGTTCTCATTACACCAAGCTCGAACAATTTATTTGACGAAATGAAAAGTCAAATTAAAAAAAATATCACACATATGCCAAATTGTCGTCCGGCATCACTTGAATTTCTGGAGGCTAATATGCTTAAATAAAGATCGTTTCCCCCACACGCTCCGAAATGTTCCATTTCCTGCAATTATCCCCGAGCCCTCAATTGATATTTGATGTTTTATTTGCTTGATCGCGCTTTGGATTCAATAACTTTTGTCGTTGATGGCGTTCCCAGGAATCGACGATCTCTGTTCGCTAATTGAAGCACCCCAAACGATGCATCGAGCCTTCCGTAGCGGGTGGCGTTGATGGCTTGCTAAATAGAAGTCGATTGTTACTACTTCCTCTTCGTGTAGCTAAACCGTGGTAGTTCCATTGTCCGGTTCTCAGTTTTATTACCATTACTCCCTTTGATCTGTGATTTCATGATAATATTCGTAATTAGAACCCACTTTCTATGACCAAAGACACGGCACATGCTGGTGTCGTGCATGCTACGAATGCAGGAATCTCATTTAACTTCGCCCCACAAAATACTCCGGGGTAATGAATTTGTACAACACGCCGTTTATCGATTTCTCTTCTGAACACTGCGGAATATCTCACTGGGCGTTTATGGGGCTTCGATCGCGCGCACTCTCTCCATTAGCTCGAATTTTCTCCTTTCCCCTTTCAACTGTTGTGTAAGAGGCTCGTGTCACTTCGTGCCGATTCAAAGCTGACACGCTCCTATTCACTACTCAAGAAAATCAAAGTGGTGGAACTGATACCTGCAATTTTCTCAAGACAAAGGTACGAATGACGAAAGTAGACTGGTTTTTGACAGGATGAGCATTCAGAGATGTGGACAACCCCCCCCAAAATGACTGCATATCTTCAACGTCACTGGAGGCAAAATTGCTTAAAGTTCATGTTGTCCAACCTATATTTTCCAGTCTAAGAGTCATACATTGGAATAGCCCAACCTATGATTAACTCGGGGACCATCTTGGCCCATTATTATAATCAGTTTTTACGCATGCAAGTATCTATTCACCAATATTAAATCAATCATTCGAAGTAAACTAACGCAGAATAAATAAAAAAAAGATTTTACCAAACATAATCAGACTATACAAGAGTAGTTGAAGTCTAGACTAGTCCCTACGTTTTGCGCTGTAATGGAACAGTGCCTTCCACAAACATTCAGTTCATTGGGACTATTAACATGTATAGGTGCCATGAGCCGGCCTGCATGGGAATGATGGAAGTTTCAGATCTAAACTCACGCCAATTTTCTACTATTCTTCCAGTAGTAATGGCAGCCTAGCGAGTGATTGTAGTGAGTGACCGTGAACCCCATTCCTGAATATGTGGTGTCGGCAGGTCTGTAAGAACCCTGACGGAGTACGATATGTATGACTGCCTTCCTATTGCAGAGACTTGATCAAAGTCTCGCCCATGCCCATGATATCGATTGGAACCATGCAGTATTCGGTCGATATACCAGTAGTTCATAACGTGTGCTCATTGTCGCGATAAACGCGGCCAGCGCTTTATAAGCGTAATTGATAATCATATTGCACGCCGAGAATTCCGACCGAGTGCGAATATTATTTTCATTATTATTATTCGAGTCGAGTGACTAGTCTTCACCTTTGGCGAAAATGCGGGGAAAACCGTGAGGCTGAATTTAAATGAGACGATGGGGACCACTGGAGGTATCTCATTCAGTTATATTTGTCAGAATATGTGTATAATGTTCTGAATATAATGCTCTGTTTATAATACATGTTTTCACATCACACGTTTTCACAATATTTTGTATATCCCCATTTCAACGTCATGGTTGTTTCAAACAACACATCTATCCAAAGGTTCTTCACGTATTGAGTGTGTCATACAATGTTAATCTCATTGCAACTGGCGTTTTGACAAAAGTCACAGAGCGTGAGCACCTTAACCCTGAATTTGCCATTTTCATTGTTTCAACTTTTGACTGTTTCATTAACATTTTATTTTCTACCTAGTCGACAGTTTGGGTAAGAATGTTATCCGGCGACCAGGATCGGTCAATAGGTATCACCTTTACGCAGGTCTCGTGAGGTCTCGTGTAAGCATGTCGCGGCTTCCTTTGCTCTGTCAGCTCCGCTTAGATTACTGGGTACTTGACATTCAACCGTTATCTTTTAAGAGACAGGGAATTGGAAGTTACGTCTCACTCGGGTCTAATTGACAAGTGAAATACTCTTCTTCGGGAGAGGTTACGGGAGCGGACTGTCTGACTGAAGGATGCATAGCCTATAGGTTGTCGGAGGTGACACGGTTCGTATTCATGTACGTCTATATTATCTGGGAGATAAACCCCGCACGGGCATGCGGAGATTCACGCCCGACACCCTAACACGAGCAGTCATGTTGTTTCGTGTGGTTTTATGTCAACATTCTTGTTTACCACATCTGCGGGATCAGAACCAGACGCATGTTTAGTCTCAGATTTAATGTGACGTTCCATTTAAAGCCCCACACGGCTCGTCTACTGATACTGTTACTCAAACCTTCCAACGTCCAAAGAATTTTTTATCCTGATAACCTCGGACAGACAGACAGACAGAAACACACGCGGCAGTTACAAGGTTAACTGATTCAACTACAAACCCATTCAAATGCAATAGTTAGGATTTAAATGTTTAAGGTTTAGAGATAGAGAATAGAGACTAGAGGATAGAGAGAGTGTTCAACCGCATTGTTCAAACTATCGAGGAAAACTCTCTAAGCAAATATGATTTGAGACTGAAGTATATATAGTTTGAGCGAGTTTCACATACAAGTACAAAATATAGTAAAAGATTACACTGAGTGGAAAGGAAAATCCATCTTGGTTAAAATTGTTGCATTGATGTATTCCATAGAAAATCGTCCTCATTTTGTTCGGTTCTAAAACAAATATCATCACAGCATGTGGGTGGCAAAAAATTGAGGACACGTACCAGTTGTTGGAATGGTGGTTGTTCTATATCACTCTGAAGAGCAAAGTCACTGAGGGCCTTCCATGGAGGTTGTTGGTAGCTCTGTACCTCGACCTGACTCCCCTGCGGCATCTGTGCTTCATGACGAACAGGGCTAGAGGCCACCATCGGTACACCGTTAAAACTGGGGATCCTTCTATTTGGGTCCTGAAAATAAAGAAAAAGTCGTGATCATTAGATGGTCAGTTAGATAACAATCACCTTTATAATTATTCGTGTGGTTGTTGTCTATCTGCCTATACTTTGTTATGTTAACATCCATACTTCAACAAAGTGGAGTATCTCGCGATGGGACAATCCTCGAAATGACTCAAGTAGGCTGACTGTACACATCTTGTGAATGCATTCCGAAACTTATACTATCATCCAGCAGTAGGTTATATTGGTACTTTCTCGTACGTACGTGCAGCACGAATACACTTGTCGAAAAATAAGTTCAGCAGTTATTAGCATTCATAAGTCGACTATAGAATATCAGTATATACACTATGACGGAATTCACGGAAATTTTCAACATGTCATGCATAGCATATTTTCAACCCTTGGACAGTTCCGATCCAACTGTTCTTTAAGTGTTGTTGAAGATGTGACAAGTGCCCATCCTATACAGGCAGACGACCGCATATGTGTTCCTTCTACTCGTTATAGCCTATACCGGTATTTTGTCTGCGTGAAGGCACTCAGTCATCTTAGCAAACAATTTTGCACAATTTAATCTCGTGATGTGTTTGCTGAACGCGTTGATGAGACCCAAGTCCATTCATCATCTGGTCTATTTCCCGCCCAAACGAAGCTAACATCTTCTCGTCGTTTTCCCGCCAAAACGGGCTCGCATAACCTCGCGAACAGCGCAAGGTACGAAGCATGTCGCCATCTTAATAACTCGAGTGCCGATGCGTACGTATTGTTAGATACGTCAATGTCCCCAGACTCCCGATTGAACACACATCTTCTCGAATTGTTTGAAAACCTCGTTTCGACGAGAATAAATATGTAGAGCATATGTATATACTATAAACGTTTATTATTTCCTGGCAAAGCGTGCGACCTGAGTACCACTACGGCGCAGTGTAATCCGTTTAAGATTACACAGTCCACTGGAGAACAGGCTGACAGGGGAATGTATATTGGGCGATCGATATATTAGAGCCGAGCTAGAAAATGGCCGCCGCAGAAATGTATATCTACCAAAGATGGGACGAGTTCAAGTTGTGTATTAAAGGTAAAGGTGCGAAGGTAGTCAAGAACTACTGAGCTCTCTGGATATGTTTCCACTGTTCAATTTCGGCTATATTATATTCTCATTGACATTTAGCAGTTTGGGTCTGCTAATTGACCTGGCATTAAGTGATTCATCGTCTATCATATCGACTGTTAAGCTTGAGCTAAATTCTCATATCCAAAATAAGTGTATCTGTATTTTAAGAGAACCTCCCTCAAAAACGTACAACAGAAACCTACTACATTTGACAGTGAACTTCATCAAATAAGTGGCATCAGCAGAACGCGCAGAGAGTGAATAGCCTTGATTAATCAGGAATTATAAGCAATTACATAATTTGTTCGGAAAATCATGTTCAGTTAATTCAGTATTAACTTGTAAACATTTCTGGATAGTTTGAATTGTGTTAATACCCATCGTATGCGAGTCCACATCTTGGGTTTCATTACAAAATGACCACATTGGTTGGCTTTTTGTAAATGCATGGATATATGTTTCATATAAATGTTCGTATATAGGAATTATTAGCAATTACATAATTTGTTCGGAAAATCATTTTCAGTTGATTCAGTATTATCTTGTGAACATTTCTGGATAGTTTCAATTGCGTTAATGCCCATCGTATGCGAGTCCACATCTTGGGTTTCATTACAAAATGACCACATTGGTTGGCTTTTTGTAAATGCATGGAT